>JAFIDM010082944.1:0-21985 GCA_023159025.1 Thereuonema tuberculata | reverse complement strand
GACAGAAGATATGGAACACCAAGACAGAAGATATGGAACACCAAGACTGAAGATATGGAACACCAAGACAGAAGATATGAAACACTACATGAATGGAAACAAGTGTGAACAACATGTTTTTCAAAGAAGCTGCTCAAAGTTGCGGTAGGCAATAGCAAAGCATGCGTTTTAGAATCGAAGCATTGGTTGCCGTACATTTTGAAAGATTCCCGACATTTCGTAAACAGTTACAGATGCATGTCAGCCATCTCTGCAGTCGTGAAACGCTCCATAATGCACGTAATGTGTCGAATTTACGAAAGCCGGCAAACAGTCAGTTCTCCATTCCAACTTCGCCTCATTAGCCGATTGCAGCGACACTAAAAAGCGCCCGCTTACACCGAATGTTGCAGTCAGAGGACATACATTCATAGAAGAAAAAGGTTTGTATTGGTGCTCGCTAAAAACCCATTAAAATTTATATAGAGAGTTTTGAAATACCCTGTATAACATATTTCACGTAAATATCATTTACAGTCTATACGCAGTTGCACAAAGATTTATTTTTCTAGCAAAATATCTTTGGGAAATATCTTACATTTCTGCTTTTTCTATATTATGATGTCTACGTGGCAATAGTGGAAGAAATCTGCAGTAAATTACTGTAAAAGAAGTATTAAAATAAATTACTGGTTATAAAAAACTCCGTGATTTGTATTTTTTGCAGTAATTCATGATCTAAGTTCCTGAAAAATTTACACTAACGTTCCCTAAAATTTCTTTATTTTTTTTCGCTCATTTTAAGTTGTGAAAACGATGAAAACGAAAAGTTTACGATTATTTTCAAATTACAATAACTTCTGAAGACAAACAGTGAAAATATCCCGTTTTCTGAAAAAAATAATAATATTCAATTCGCAGTATTTACGTAAGTTGTCTAAACCCGATTAATTTTATATCATGTTCAATGGTTCAATTGGCTAAAAAATATTCATCATTTAATGTAACGAGATATTAACAGAAATAAGATAGAAATTCATTCCTATCTTAAAATTCAATATTTTTCTTTTTTTTTTCTATGGAACTTATTATCTTCTTCTTGTGCTAATTTCTCCACAAGGAGCCACTTGGATAAGTCTTGAAAGTCAGATGGTCTCTATTTTCTGTATTTGCATTTAAGTTTCAAGAAGATCTATCTAGAGATTCAAAAGTTATTAAGATTCAAACGTACGTATTGATTTGATGAGTCTTACTTTTCTGCTGTTGTACATTAGTATTTTTGTATTAAGGGTAGGATCTTGGCCGCGCGGTTGGCGTTGTCGCTATGACATCGGTCTCTCATCTCTGAGTACCTGGGTTCGGTTCTCATGTGGGTTTTGTGATGGTGGACGATCCGCGCTGAGCAGGTTTTCTCGGGGTTCTCCCGTTTCTCCTACACTTCTCCGACCATACTTTCTCAGTCTTTTTCTCCATCTGTCCTTATTTCCGTGGGATAGTATCTCATACAATCGACCTCTGGTCGCAGTGCTTGGCTTCTCTGCCACCCACATTCACTACATTACATAACATAACATAAGGGTAGGATTTTTAGTATCATGATACAAGGGCCTTGAGGTCAGGGCCAGAGCTGAATGGCAAATTCGAATTGTTACTTTTCTAGAATTAAGTAAAAGTTTATAATTGATTGTGATGCTGTTCTATTTTCATATAAAGTTGCAATTCTTGCCTAACTGTTAAACTGTCCAAATAGATCGTAGATCTCTGGATCCTTTCGTTAATCCTCTACGAAGTAAATCCTTTTGCTGCAATGCTAATCATTGTAATTATACTGATCTACCTAAAATTCCTTTCTGAAATAATTTTGTTAGATATCATTAAAATATGTTCAGAATCTTCAATATGCGAGTTAAATAAACTTTTTTTTCATTAAATTTGTAGCTATCTTATTAACAAGTAACGAAAGTTATTCTCTAATTTCTCACGGACAGGGCGTGACTTTGAGACTGAAATCTCAGTCTGGTCCCACTCTGTATGAAACAGTAACAGTTTGCATATGAGTTTCAATGTTTCGCGTTCTTTCGAATAGCAGAATACATTTGCGGAGAAATAGTATCGCAAAGGAAGCAATTGTCACAACTTGTAAGAAAAACTTATGCTTTCTGTTGTAAGGTCGACGCTTAAAATAAAGTTTGGGCATTTGCTGCAGATGATGTGAAAATACTTTGACAGACAGAGGTTGAAAGTAGCAGCCTATTAATATCTTTGCTGTCAGACCACTTATACAATTGCTATTTTTGTTTTGTAAAGATGTCTGCTTTCTCTGGAAAATCTAACTATAACATTTAATATCTTAATATAACTTCATGATTCCATTCCTGTACCAAAGTTATCAGATCTTTTTCTTGATTCAGATTCAGAATCAAAAGATCCGCCATCTGAAAATTTGGGGCCAAGCTTTTCAACTCACGAATCTTCCGAACCATATCTAGATCACTCAGAAAGGATTAAATACGATTTAGTTGGACTTTTGGCAAAGTCTGAGCGCTTGACTTAACATTAAAATCTGAATTATTTTGTAAGAATAACGGAACATAACTAATCCAAGTGCTACTCAAGGGATGTAGTATGATGTATAATTAAAATCAAAATTCAAAGAAGATTGACAACTTTAGTAAGATCCTCAGAAATGAAGTTTTTTATTTATTGATTTTTGCTCTAACAAACATAATTGTCTAATCATTCATGGGGTTCACAGGAAACAAAAAGTACGAGAACGTACAAGTTTTGCTGCAAAAAAGACAAGTGAATATATGTGCTGATCTTAAAGTTTTTAGGAGCACTGACTGGGCTGGAAAATGGATTTCACGTAAGTCCTGTTGATTTTTTTTTTGTAAATGGGGCAGTCGAGAGAAGGACTACCTCTATAGAATAAAAATACGTCCATTCCATAGGTCGGAAGGCTTTAGTGCTGAATCAAAAATCTGTTTATCTCAGTTCCATTATAAGCTCAGCTTGATAAAATATGAAGAGATAGATAAAGAAAGTGAAGGCCTGAGGTAAACATTTCTGAAATAACTGATGCCAAGTTAAAAGAAAGAATTTTTATTGATTCTCAAATCAAACAACCATTCAAAGACCAAACCTTTATTACTAAATTAAATGCCCCAGAAAGAAGAGCCTGGGAGGCATTTGAAAACGTCTGTAGGAACATTCTTAGCCATTAAAAACAGTAAAATTGTAGTGAAATTTGGATAGGAGCTAATTTCGTCAAACGATGCTATAAGGTGTAAGAGATCATTAAACTGCATTTCCTGTATTCTCTAATGGATAGTTTTTCTAAAGCATGGGAGCTGTTTTCGATAAACATGTTCCACAAATGGAAAGGAAATATAAAAGAAATGGAGAACAAACAAATTGGAAGGCTGCTAGCTCTTAATCCTGGCGAATAGAAGTGGCTAAGGAAGTACATAATGAGTATTTTATAACGAATACACCTGCGCGAATGGATAAGAAAAGGAGTGGCATTTGCACCTTATATTATAATTTAGGTAACTTGAGACCAACAGATGTAAAAAAAAAGTAAATTTAATTTATCATTTTGCTGAAATTATTTATGTAATTGTGTAAAATATAATTGATTAAAAAATCGGCGCAGTTCCAGATATGTTCGAAAGAATTCAAATTCTGCAAGAATGGTTACAGCAATAAATCACTTTTTTTAACCATACAACGAATAGTGCAGGCAGGATTATAATGCTGCCGCTAATCAGTACATCTGGGGACGCCAGTATATCTGGGAATAACATTGAGATATCAATATGCCACGTTGGATATCTAGGAAAACAATTTAATATTAGAGATGTTCCCTCCATATCTGGAAATTGCAATTTTTTTTTCAGTCATTAATGATCCAGTGGCGTCACTAATCATGAGACGTACTTCAGAGGTAGGCCTAAACATCATATGGGTTTACATTCTGAAATGGATTGTTGTTTAGAAATCTCTTTTCATTCGGGTCCTAGTTAAAGTCGAGGTCAAAGATTCCCCAATTTTCTTTTGTTTTTTCCGAAGGATTTGTACAAGACAAGTGATTTATCTTTAAGATTTGAATTCCATCAATGGCCCTTCAAGATTGGTCTGGTGTCAACTATCCTCAATCTCAGAACATCTTAACTTCAGCCTATCTATTTATCTACTGAATTTGTTTAAACACCTATTTGTTATTTTACCAAATTTCTGAAAATGGCTACGCTCTTATCTTTCAGTATTTCAATTATGAATTTCTATTTATTTCATTCTTAATAAATTGCATTTCAATATTAATTCGCATTCATCCTTCAATGCTTCAGGTAATTAAAATTGAAGGAATTGATCGAAATTAAAAATAAAGAAATCCTAATGCAGAATATTAAAGAAAGGAAAAAAAATAATAAGAAAAACCTGATTCTATTTAATTATCTATTTCCATTAATAATAAAATGTAAATAAACTGCTATGAAATTTCAATTGACCTAAAAAAAAATCAAATCTAAAAATATAGCGAGAATTCAAATCTGTTTCTAAGCAACCTTAATTAAATGGGTCTCTTATAACCCTTAGCTTCGCGAAAGATCTACTTCCTGTTATGATATGTTGTTACCTACGTTATCAATTAAGAAAATCGTTAATCGAATTTACACCACAGCTTCTGTTTAGCACTTTGTTTTAATAACATCATAATATTTTCTGTTTACAGAATAGCTTCTAAACACAACAATAATTAATATTTGTGAAAATTTATGATAAAAAAAGCTGATTAAAAGCAAAAAATGTTTAAAAAAAAGTAACAGAAATAGAGTAACAAGATTTGACGAACGGCTTGTTACTAAGAAACATCGAACATTAATGTATTTTATTTTCTTTGATGTTTTAAGTTTTATTTTTATTAATTACTTTATTAACACAAAAATTTGATTTAGTTTAAAATAAAATTGCTTAGAAAGCGATTTAACCATTGAAAATCAGAATGTACCAATAGACAATATATCTAAATTTATGGCCAGTAAGTTGTAGGCGAAATCCAATTTCTTTGTGGAGAAACATGTTCTTGAAAGTAACAAAAGTTTATGTCGGAAAACAATGAAAGTGGAACAGTTAACGATCACTCTTGGTCAGTGAATTGAGAAGAATCTCTGCTATTGTTAATTTAAAGAGTGGGCGAAAAGTCCGTATATCCTATCTGTAAACTGGATTTGAAATAAATTGATATGCCTGTTATGGATCCAAAACATCTGTATGCACTCCTCCATGGTTTCTGCACAGACGTTGGCTCATTTTCTCCAGGTCCGTTGGCTCATTTTCTGTAGCATTTGTGCGTTACAGTCGTGAACGCATTGCGATTCCTCACAAAGAACTGTCTGGCGTGGTGAGATCTGGGCTGCATAGTGGCCGTTGCAAAGGTAAGGAAAGTTCTCGGATCCCCGGCCAATCCACCTGTTTGGGAAAAGCTCATCAAAGTTCAATCTCGCACTCATGGCGAAATGAGCTGGTGCTCGATCTTGTTGAAACCACACAACATCAGCAATATATTTCAACTGGAGTTCAGGCAGCAACCATTAGTTAATCATACACAGATAAGTCGTCTGATTCACTGGGCCACTGAAGAAATACGGTGTAAGAAGATGTATTTCTGTTACCCACGCCCAACTCATAATGTGCGGTGGATTTTGTTCGAGTTCTTGAAAGAAATGTGGATTTTTACTTTGACCAAAAATAAATGTTGCGCTCTTTTGAACTTCGATAGATAGCGCATTCATCGCTAAACAGAACTCTTTGTTGATCTTCTCTTGCTGGGAAATTTTGGAGAAGCAGGTTGCAAGCTTCTTCGCGCTGTTTTAAGTCCACATCTGATAGCTCATTCACTGATAACGGGCAAAAAGGTTTTCCTTTCCAATCCTGTCGCATTTGGTCTGTCATGGTTAACCGAGGAATATCCAATTCGGCAGCAGGCTTGCGAGTCGACTTCACAAGAGATCGCGTTCTGGATTCTTCCACAGCATCATACGTTTCCAAAGGTATTGAAGGTCTTCCCGTCCGATGTGAATCCTTCACGGGATCCTAATGTAAAAGTCTTCCGTTCCCATGCCAACAATGTTCTCTTGGGTGGTGGCGCCTTCCGAAATCGCAGCTGAAAATTGGTAATAATTTATGAAAGTGTTTGTCCCGTATGTGGTCGTTCGTGAATACAAACTGCAGTCACTAAAAACTCTTCAATCGAGAATCTGCTTAAATCAGCCGTCCTTTCCATCATTGCTTGCTTCTTTGATTACTGCCATTATTTGGTTGTTCGCGTGTTGTCAATGTGTGTGTGCATGATTATTTCATTGTTGCTTCCATTGCTCCCTGATTGACTTATTTCCAAAAACATTATATATACGACTTTCTCCACATCATACATTTATATCCAGAGGTAAGTTATATGGACTTCTCGCCCACTCTACACATCGTTTGGATTGTATCTAAAAACAATTGGATTGAGTTCATTTTAAATTAAAAGTTTTCAGATTTCCAGTTCAGTTCATGAAAGAAGAGCTTTTGATGACGTAATTTGCTTATAGATTGATCTTTCCAGGACATAACAGCGCCATACATTGCCAAACTTCGTAACTGAATCGTGTAAACATTACGAAAACATTCTGGTTTCTGTATTTTCTACAGATGCGAATATATTTTTATATTATTATTATTATTTTAATAATTTTATATTTTTTTAAGATTATTTTATGGAAAATGCTTTTATTAATTGCCATTGTTTTATATTGCTTTACAATCACGAAACGACGCCTTCTTGGACTGACTGCTCAGAGTTCAAGTTGATGACGTCATGACTGGTGACGTTTGTTCCGAACAAAATCGATCGCTACGTTATGACCATATACGGCAAAACCCCTTTTTTTTGCAAAATACTATAGGTTTAAATGATTGTTTGTATTTATATAGTTTTTATATTATTACGAGTGCTTTCTCATTTTAAAATTCATAGTTTTTAAATAATGTTTAGTAATATCTTAACATTGTATCACATTCCTCTGCTACTTTAATAATAATTTTGCTGTAAATAATTCGTCTAGCAATAAATATTTATACATCTGTTTTGTTTATCATTTGTTTATATTTCTGATAAGCAATTTGAAAATGATTTATTTCGTAAGAGTTCTTAGAAAATTTTTCTAATAGATTATTTCAAAATTATCTATAATTGTCAAGTCTTAAAAATTTCAATTTAGAAATCCATTGAAACTCTTTTCGTTTAAATTCTTTTGTCAACTTCAAAAACAAAAAACTTCACTTAAAATTTAAAAGAGTAATAACTTCACGCTATTTTTCTGCTGTTAATCTGCTGTGATTTATGGAAACTTTGATGTGTATTTTTTTGATACACATCCAAGTTCCGATTCTAAAGTCCTTTTTACACAGATTTCATAAAATAAAACGAACTTTTTCTGAAACTAGATATGTATGGCGGTATATAATGGAGGTATAAAAATGCCATCACACTTGCTTGAAAAACCGTGAACATTAGAGTATCTTAGCCTTATTCATAAATACATATATTTTATGACAAAGAATGAGATCGAGAGCTTTTGATGTAGAAGTCAAAGAGTATTTGAAGGAACTGGAAAAAAATAAAAGAGCCGTTCTAATCGCATCTTCTCTTTAGCTCAGTCGGTTACTCTTTGGGGAAAACTTTGAAGGATTACATTTTTGTTGAAAGTAATTTTCTGTCGTTAAGAACCTTATCGTTGCCTTTCGAACGTGATTGAGCTTTTTACAATGATGTAAATATAAAGTAGAAATTTACTTAGGGATAAGGTACTAAGGGAAAGTGAAAGTAGATTTAAAAAAGAGTGATTGGAAATAAAGCCCAATTAACAAAAGAAATTTAGTAGGTGGATGATTACAACACGTTATTACGTTGATCGTTTAAACTCAGTCCATTTTTTTTTTTTTTTAAAGATCTGAATGATGGCCTGCGTTTAAATAACGAAACTTTGTTTTCTAAAATAATTATTATAATACTGTATATTTTTTTTTTAAGTACCGATATATAGTGTAGATACAATTGATCGATACTTACTTCGTAGTTCATTCCTCCTACAATATCTACATAAAATCTTCACCATCACTCAAAGTAAATGTAATTATTTACATTTATTTTCAAAAGCAGCAAATTTTCAAGGAGAACACTCGTCTCCCCTTTCTCAAGCCTTTTGAAAATGAACGTAAATAATTACGTTTATTTTGAGTGATGGTAAAGATTTTATATAGTGTAGATGTAAACATAGATGTTTTCCATGACCACACTAATCACAAGATCAGTGTTCATGTGTAAAATTTTAAGCAGTAATTACAAAATGATATTAATAATTTTATTTTATTAAATACAATCAGAAAATGATTTCGATATTTTTTTTTTCTAAAAATTGGCGAATTTTTCATTAAAGGTTCTACCTAATGTTCGTCTTTGAATATGGTAATGAAATCTGTGATTCACGAAACACTGTAATTGATGATTTTAATTTTAAATGACGAATTAAAGCCTGGATATATCTCCTAAAATGTAAAATTCATAATATTACATGAGTATGAATATAATCACTATTTTCTCAAAAATACTCGGATATAAGATTCATTTATAAAATGAATCAAGATGGATGTTTATCTCTGACTCATGTCTTGAGGATTCTTAGTTGTAAGATCTTCGCAGGTTAAAGACAGTAAGGAACTAGAATTAGACGTCATTTTTGCTTCAATACATATATTAGTCTTCTTTCTTTCCCTGCATCTTAATTCGTCTCAAAGGTCTTATAAGGATGTAGCCAAACTTTCCAATTCCTTTTTCTCAAACAATACAGGGAGGACATTATCGTTCTGGAGATTTATTCCAAAAGACCTTCTGAAGTGTAGAGAGCCCAGAGTTGTGCAAAATACCAATAGACAAAATAATTGTTGAGTAAGAATATTTCTTTTGAACATACAGTTAGCCAATATATTAAAGTAGATAAGTTACTTTAAAAAAGATAAAGTTAAAGTGCCCCACGAGAAGCCTACACAGGCTTTTGGGGATCGCAGGAGGTCAGGCTCCCAGCGTTTAGGACCAACGGGACGAAGTTGAGGTCGGGTGGTCAGCCCAACGCCCGCCCGCCTTTAACTCCCGAGAAAAAAACCCGGTACCCATTTTACAGAGGGTTGGGTAGACCCTAGGACCCGTTTGGAGATGAAAGGAGCGTGGAAAAATCCCCGCCCTCCGCCGAGGCCGGGAATCGAACCCGCTACCTCCAACCCGCAGCCAAGCGCCCTGACCACTTGGCTACCGGGTAAGTTACTTTAAGTATTTTTAATTCTAAAAACTATCTTAAGACTTGAGCATTTTGTCTCTTCCAATTTTCGAATTCCACAAACGAGAGGCAATAAAAAACCACAAATGACGTTGGCAGGTGGAAGATTGGACTCTGCCGAAGCTATGCAACTAGAGACGTAATGATCCATGAATTCTAAAAAAAAATTCCAAGGACTTGTTCGAAAAGAGCGGAAACAGTGATAAAGTCTTTTATATTTATCTTTGATTGATTAATTAATTTCATTTGCTGCATCGCACAACAATGCATTACTGATGACTGTTGAATATATGGCTATTTAGAAAACCCATGCTCCATTAGTTGCAAGCCATCACTTCTAACTCTTGTCTTTTCTCTAAGCTTTTATTCTTATTTCATAATTGCACAAGACCTTCCTAGATCACTTTTCACTCTGCGATTAGTTTTAGAGTAAATTTGAGATGACAATGTAGAATTATATTAATAATTATAAAGAATGGCGGAAGTTGAAATAAAAGACTTGCTTCCATATTGTTTATTTATATCATAATATGAAACAATCATACAAGAAATCATTATAAGGATCTCTGAAATCGCATTAGTTAAAGTATTATCAAGATACTATGTTAGGTTTTAGTTGAAATGCCATTAATATTATTCAAATCGATTTTTAATTATGTAAGTTGTTAAAACTTGCTCACTTGTCTTTTGCTTTCCATAATAGTTTTTAATTTAAAAATTTGAGCATTTTTTATTCATGGAATACATTAGTATTCAAGGAAAAATAAATAATTGTCTATTGGAGAAATGGAAGAAAAGAGAGAGACTTGGAGAGCGAAGAGTCTTTTACTTGAAGGTTTCTCGTTGCAGACGTCATTGGATTGCGTCATCCAGTTCACGATCGATGAGGCACCAACGAGTTCCAATGCCTGGTTCCCAGGAGCCGAGAAGCAACAGGTTTTGACAACAGGTGGAGCAGGAAACTTGCAATAATATTTCCCTACAGAACTGACGTTGAGTGAAGAAATGAATTTAATAAATCTTTTCCTTCCACAATCTTCCTTAAGAACTTGCCTTCTCCTCTTTTCGTTTCATACTTTTTTTTATTCTGAATCTCAGTGACGCTTTTCAGCTCCGAAATTATAAATTTTTTAATGGCCATTATTAAAGAAAGAATTACAATTACTGTACGAATAAAAGAGCATAATTATGCAACGATTTTAATGTATAAACGGCGTGGAATACAATATTCGAAGATCTTCACTGCTATGATTACAATATTTTATGTAATAAAATGTATTTTTATGAAATTTATAATTAGCCTTACTTATAAATTAATATTCTGAATAAGAACGCATTAATGCGAAAATATTAATAAATATCTATAGTTTGAATAAAAAAGCACCATTTGCACGAAACAAGTTAGAATTTTAAAATGACCGAATTGTAACTGGCTTTGCTTAGCCAGTAATTGATGATTTGTAATAATAATAATAAATACAAATAACTCATAATAACTCCTTCTTCCACTTAAAACATCTTTAATCAATATTTCTACTTCTTCAGTTATTATGAGTTATTTGTATTTATATATTAAAGAAGAATTTTTGGTTTTTCATTAATAATAATAATAATAATAATAATAATAATAATAATAAGATTAATGAAAAACTTATAAAAAAAACCTAATAACGAAGTGCAGTAAATTATAAGATTAAATTGTATAGTTACCGTTTAATATTAAGATGTTATATAATAATAATCTTATTGTAGTATTTGTTTTTAAAAATTCATTCCTAACTTATGAATTCGGAAGAATAATTACAGAAATAATAACCTAATAAGATTGTGACGTCGTAATTGCTGTCCTCATCAGAATTGAAATGTTGTTCAAGGTTGTTTGGTTTTTTTTTTTTTTCCGATTAGTTACATAATCAATAGAAAATGAAGAAATACAGTATTTTTATTTTCTGAAGAATGATCTAGAGTAATTGTAATACTCAATCGTTACCAATTAATGGTAACAAACGTAATAAAACTAGACAAGTGTAGTAGTTAACTTTCTTGACGCTCAGTGCGAATCAACCAAATGCAGCGCTGATACTCAAAGTCTTATTTTTCAATAAAAAAAATTACTGGTTTCGTCTATAAATCAAAAGAATAAAACCCCTGCTCCAACAAAAACCCAGCGAGATCCTCCTTTGCTGCCAGGGTCCCAGTCGTCCCCAGTATGCTACTGATGAATTCTAACATATTAAAAATGCAAAATAGTTTAATCCAATTTTGGTTGTTGTTTCCAAGAAAACAGATTGCGATGTCGGAACTTCTTCAAAACAGAAAACGCGATTTTTATTAATAAGAAATCAAATCATAAACAACTTTTAGCTTTAACTTCTGAATACATCGATTGCTTCTTTTAATAATTTAGCAAAGTTAGTACTTCTAAATTTTTTTTTTCTTGAACTAAATTAGAACCAAGGAAATCATAATTACTTTCATTTAATTTTCTTTCATTTTTTAACAGCATGGTTTCCAATTTTTATAAATCAATTTTGTTTTATAGGAAAAAACATAAGGATAAAAAAATAGATAAAAACTATACAAAAAAACTTTAAAAAAAATATGATTAGATTAAAAATTGACTTCCATTCGTCTTTGTATTTTTTTTTTTTTTAATTTCATTTGTAAGGAATTTTTAAGTGACTAACATTCAACAATAACAATTTACCAGTTTTTATCAGTTTTGTAAATTATACATCAGATTACTTCAGTTAGAATAGAACAATTATTAATTACTTTGGAGATATGAAGTTGACCTTCGTCAACACTGCATTGTTTCGCTGCAGTGACCGCACCCTAGCGTTCATTTGGGGAATTGCTTTGGGGGATTAAAACACACACATTTAAATTGTAGCAACCTTCGACCCAAAAAGATTGTCAAAACATTGAATTTAACCCTTAAACCAGTTGGTAAATAATAGTTCCAAAAAAGAAAACAACAACTTAATGGACTTAATAGGCATTATCCACATCTATTAGAAAGAATTCCATAAAAATAAAACATAGAATAGAAAATTTTCATTATTCTTTAATAATCTTTCTTATGAGATTGAATTTGTAGATGCTGGTAGACCATATTTTGTAGTTGTTTAGAAATCAACGCTTACTTCACAGAGTGACAATAAGTGGTTGGATAATATACTTGCTTGAATCAAAAAATAAATGACAACAATTTTCTTTGAATTTTTAAAAGAGGTTTCATTTAACCAACTTCTTTGGAAATTTTTGGAAAAAACAAAACAAAAACAAAAAAAAAAATCCTTATAATTTGCTTAGAATTTCCTAGAAACTATTTATAGAATTGCAATTTTTCAACGATATTATCTTATATTATAAAAGCGTTATTTTGTCTGTCATAAGACTTTACGTTTTTCCAATTTTGTGACCAAACTATAAGAGATAGATTGGTCATGCAAATGGATAAAATGTAGATCTTTTTAAGACAAACAAAATGCTACAAAAATCTTTCGAAAAAATTTTTTGGTTTCCAAGATGTCGCCTTTTAAAGGGTCAAATTTTGACTTTTTCTCAATTTAAACGAAAAGTATAAAAGTTGGAAGAGAACATTATATTGAGAAAATGTTGGTAATTGAAACTTCTATCGAACGATATATCAGCCATTCACAAACGTTTCTGCGTTTCCAAGATACATTCAAAAATGTGTGTGGCGGCAACCCCAGGTGTGTGGCGCCAACCCGCAATACACTTGAGTTAAACGGAGAAGGCCACAACAGGCTGGGAAGTCGTAAATTCTCGGATCTCGATATTAATTTGCTAAATAAATACAGTTTTTTTTTTTAATACTATATACGCAAGGGTTCCGGGGCGAAGCGACGGTACCCGGCTAGTTACTAAGATACATAAGTTTAAGGAAACTGCGTTTTTATACTTGCTTTAGAAATACTTTTTTTTCGAAGAACAAAATATCATTTATAGTTAAGTTTAATTTAATTCTGTTATCCTATAATCCTTCTAGGATACATGAGAAGATCTGAGGATTACTTTGTACGACGGATTTTTCTCTCACCTATTTCTCTTTCGGATTTTTTTTTAAATCCCTCCTATGTTTAAATCAATCGTTTCATTTATTTATTTATTTATTTTTAAGAATATGATAAAAGGGACTTTAGTGGAGGAGCCTCAATTAAGCAAACATTAAATTGAGTGTTACAGTAAATAAAAATTTTAATTACAGCAACAATTCATAAGTCAAATATTTACTATCGATTTGACGCATATTAAAACGTTATTTTCTGTTGGAACAGCTTTTGCAGTTAAACTAAAGGAATTCAAGTTCAAACTAAAGTATTTTGTATAGAAATTGCAAAACAAAAAAGCAAAACAAAAAGATTTTTTTTTTGTTAATAAAAGCAAAAATATCAGTAATTTTGTCTAATTATCGTACTATTTTGAAGTGAATAAACGAACTTTTTACGAAGAAATATCTTTTTCAATTTTACAGGAAATAAAGATACCATTATTTTATTTTTTGTTTCATATATTTGACCAGATTGTCTCGCTGTTAGGGTTTCACCTTTGGGAATTTCGAGTCATAGGGTCCTTATTTCAGTAATATAATCCTTACGTAAATAAATATTAACTAGGTATGTTAAATAAATAAATGTTTTTAATTAGGTATACGTTCCATTACAATTGCGCAGTGGCAACTAAGCAGACGGACTAGAGGGGGCGGACAGGATGGGAAAATAATCGTCCTCATGTTTTTTGTACCCTAAATAAACGTAGTGTCTAATTTAAGAAATAAACAACATCCATTTAGTCGTGAGAGATTTAGGAGATGGTTTTTGAAGGTAGAGAGGAATGGGACAAATATTTTAAGAACCAGAAATTTTATGGAAATCTGTTTTAACATAGAAACAAAGGAGAAAAATGTTAAGTGTAATAATGAGACTTCTCATGCTAAATCAATAACTTACTTATATGATAAATATTAGCGAATTGTTTTATATGAATAAGCTTCAAAAAGATAATTAACTTTTTTTTTGCCCTGAATTTCTTTTTTGTTTAAATTCTCTGAAAAATCGAAAGGGAAAATGAAAAAGTAAAGCTTTCCTATTCCGTTGGACAAATGGCAGAGAACAAAGTTGAATTTTATGGATTTTGCCCATAAATACTCAATATTCAATTCGTATTGTAAAATCTGAGCAGGTTCATGCAGGGGTGAAGGGCAGTTAACTTGGGACTATGATTCTGAGGGACCTACTCCCCTGGTAGAGGCAAAGGGATTGTTTAATAAAGAATACTGCTTGAATTTAAGTTGGAAATGGGCCTACGTTTCCCATCCGACCTGGGCCTTTGGGAACCTGCACGAACCTGAGTCGTTCAAATAACCATTTTAAACCATCTGTCTATCTACATTAAAAATCAATAAAGGAGATATAAAGTAGAGTTTCTTTTGATTATGGTCTGATATCCTATTAGGGGATTATCTTAAAGACTTAAGATTGGAAACGATTAATCGAGTGGCACATAATTAAGATTTTTCCTAAATACGTCGAATGAGTAGCAAAAACTTCAGTTACTATTGGATCTCCCATGGAAATTATATTTGATTATCTAGATATCTGATAGATTTCATTTAAAGCTCAAATTACACAAAAATTTAAATTTTTCTTAACTAAGTTACAATATTTTGAATTATAAAAAGAAATGCTCCTTTAAGTTCCCAAAGAAAGGTTTTTTTTCTTATTCCATCTATTTTATACATCGTAAATCCTTTATATATCTCCTCTGATATCGATATATTTTTTCCCTTCAGTGATAATCCTTTGGTGTAATCAGAGAAAAAAAGTTTGAACCAAAACAAAAACGCAATGTTTAATCGAATAAGATGCATATCTTGACTTTTGCGACCGAGGTAACCCTTAAACAAATTACTCTAGGTATGTGAACATTTAGTGATAGGAATTAGCAAGACTTCATTGAGTTTCTTTCAGGGGCCTTCAGAATAACCCCTCCCCCGCCCCCCAAACAAAACAAAAAAAAAGTTTCGAAGCAAATGATTCCTCAAAGCGTCTAAACATCACGAACGTAACAGATGCGAATTTATCCACAAAAAGACTTTCGTCTTCACGTTCACAGTAGGGCTTCACTGCGGCAGTTGAAAATAACAATTCACTTAGAAGCTGATCATCCTTTAAAGCAAAAGTAGCTACAAACCACAGCAAATCCAAACTTCTTGCGAAATTTCAGAGAGAAAATTTTGGGGCCCAACATTAAACCTATATATGGCCCCCAACGATTTCTTGGCTTACAAGAGCGATAGTCAGAATGTCGTTTACGTATGGTTAGAAGTCAAAATTCGTCTTATTAATGAGCCACGAAATGCAATTTATCAGACGCTTTAAAAAGTCATTTCGACATTGAAACACAAGAATATTCGAAATGTAAATTAACAGATGTTTTCATCAACCTCAAAGCCGATCCTGCAAAATACAGTTTCCTGTACCACATCTCAACTGAAACATTATAAAGTAATATAACATAATCAATAATATTGTCTAAACATATCTGACTGAATGTTGGAGTTCGGATAGTTCCACAAACCTATTTATTTGCGCACAGTTGTTTTGGATCTAAACAATCCTGTTAAACAGAGTGTTTGAACACATTGATAAAGCTTCTGATTATTTGAAACCTAGAATTAATTTATATAAAAAACAAGAATACAAATGAATGATCAACTAGTTTCGCCGTCGAGAGACTGCTTTCTCAAGAAATGGGATATAGTTCGGTTGCATGTGAATATGTATAAAGAAATGACGGTGCTTGTAACAGCATTCTGGGTAATGAACATGGGACCCTGGTGGCGGCGCAAAGAACAACTGGAAAGCGACATCTTATGGCGGTGATAATGAACTACGATGGAACAGCTTGCTCTCCTGGGTGGTTCCATTTAACCTGCGTGAGAGCGTTTGTTTGTTTGTTTCTTCCTTTGATGACTTTTAATAGCACAAGAGCAACAGAGAATTAACAGTGCCAAGAGCAAGATATGAAACTGAGAATAAGTCATTGAAAGGAAAGAGAAACATAAGAGAAGAATGAAGGAAATATCGAAGCTTCTACCGGGGTTCGAACTTGCATGTCAGGTCATTACCTTCACCATTCGACTGTATCAAAACGGCTAAAAAAAAGGGTATCAATTACACTTATATCACTTTCAACTAATGCCCATTTGTCTTTGATGTATGGCTACCGAAAACATTTGTTTCCTGTTTAATCCTTGTTTTACCATCGATATTAAGAAGCAATCGATTCATTGTTCATTGCTCTTAAATCAAATAACTCAAAACCTATTCATTTATTGAAGGATTCCTCTTGCTTTAGGAAAAATTGGAAAAAGTAGGTGAAATAGTTAGAATCCAAGCCGTCGCAAGATTTGGCTTCATTATTACGATAAATCAGTAACTACTTGTCCTACGAAGCTGAAAATTTAATGTTTGACATAAATTGAATGTTGGGGGAACCTGATATTAAAGAAATAACCATTTATGTGACCTTTTTCTTAGGGGATATTCAAAAGTTGATACGCCATCTAAATTATTTTTTTTTTAAAGATTTGATGACAAGTTGTTTTTTATTCAGTAAGCAATCTTTTTTTTTTATGTAACCATTTACGTAGCGATCGATTTTGTCTGGAACAAACGTCACCAGTCATGATGTCATCAACTTGAACTCCGAGCACTCAGTCCAAGATGGCGTCGTTTTGTGATCGCTTAAAAAAATATCGCTACGTTAACCATTTATGTGACCTTTTTCTTAGGGGGTATTCAAAAGTTGATACGCGATCTAAATTATTTTTTTTAAGATTTAGATGAAAAGTTATTTTTTTTATTCAGTACGTAATGTTTTTCTTTTCCTTCAGAACAAAAAAAAAAATGACACCAAATAAAATAATAGCTTAATTCTTAGACTTTATATCAGATGACAGTTTGTCAAAATTGGATTGATTATTGAATGCTTTGAATGTGCTGAAGATATCTGACAGAAAGAAACAATACAGACTTACTTTTCTATTTATAACATTAAAGTATTTGGTGATGACGACGATGACTGAAATCCATAAATAGAGGAGATATTTAGATATCTTGATATTTCTTGAAATTTCTAACTGTAAGATTGACTTGTGATGTGGATTTTACTCGAAAACAATGAGAAGATTGCTTAAATTAAAGGACAGTCTCATGTTCTAATGGTGATTACAACGATGATTAACAAATACTGAACTACTAAGGTGCCAATTAACAAAGAGTGACGTAATCACTCGTTTCCATGATAACTACAGTTCAGTTCATGAAAGAAGAGCTTTTGATGACGTAATTTCCTTATGGATTGCTGTTTCCAGGACATAACAGCGCCGTATATTACCAAACTTCGTAACTGAATCTTACAAACATTACGAAACATTCTGGTTCTGTATTTTCTACAGTTACGAATATATTTTTATATTATTGTTATTATTATTTTAATAGTTTTATGTGATTTTAAAATTATTGTATTGAAAATGTTTTTATTAATTGTCATTGTTTTATTTTTTTATGCGATCACAAAACGACGCCACCTTGGACTGACTGCTCGGAGTTCAAGTTGATGACGTCATGACTGGTGACGTTTGTTCCAGACAAAATCGATCGCTACGTAATGACCATATATGGCAAACCCTTCTTTTTTGAAAAATACTATAGTGAATCCATTGTAGACATTTAGGATTTGAAATCCATACGAAAAAAGGTGAACAAAAGTTGAAAAAAAATTCAAACTCTTATTCCTTTCAATCTAATTTAGTTTTCAGCCTCAGTTTTCTTTATCTGAAGAAACAACTTTTTAAATCGCTTCTATCTTTTAGACAGCGTGTATATAAAATATATCCAATGAAAAACTTTCAATCAAATGATCAATTTCATTAAATTTTAGTCAACTTAACCTTCGAGACCTAAAAATGCTGATGTCAATCGATAAGACATGAAACAGCTGTTGCAGATACTACAGGTAAGATCCAAGTTTTTCATTACCACATGAAATTTTATTTAGTTTATCATTTGCCAATACAGGTAATGAAATTGTTTTCTTTATAACTGTATTGTAAAAGGTTGGATATAAGCGTGATTTTGAATTAAAAAAAACTTGAACAATTGTAAATAAAAAATAACTAAAATGAACAAAATAAACTAAAACGATACTAAACTACTAACGCACTAACAGACATTTTAGAAAATGTCAATTCATTGGATCGCATTTCAACTTTTAATTTTTTTCTCGTTTTATTGTTTTTTTAATTTGGATTTCCTATTATTTTTCTAACATTCCCATAAGGCTCGTTCCATTTTACATAATACAATTTTAAATTATAAAAAAAAAAGTAGTGATGACGTCAGTGTCGTTTGCGTTTATGTAAATCGATTCTTGCCGTTCCGTCTAAAACTGTTCTCAATATTAATCGCAGTGGAGCTGGACATTTTATTTGCATTTATTGGATGCATCAATTTTTTGTTTAACGTTTTTATTGTTATGAATAACTGGAAAATCAGTGAAATGAAATCTAGTCTTCTTCTCTATTTAATAGCAGTGGATTGAAACAATGCATTTTAATTCAACAAATTTAATTCACCAGTTTCTTGGATCAACAGTAAAAGAGATCCTACTAGAATGTTTTGATTAAATATTCCGTTAAAATGATGATTATTTTTTTTTCTTTCGCTAATGGGTTTACGTTGATAATAAATATATCGAAGAAACGATATAAATCCACAATCCGATTTAAATCCACAATTTTATAATTTTAAAGAATTTTATAACGATAAGGCTGCTTGAATGATAAAGAAACATCTATAAATAATGAAGTCTTTTCCAAGAATAAGGGAAATGTGTAAATTTCCAATGTAGACGATGGCGTGTTTTGGGTGTTGCTCTTTAAGTATTTTTTGAGTTTGGATTTGTGTTTGAAATCGTTATATTAGTCGATGTTTCTCTCTATTGACGAGTAACGAAATGCTAAAAAAATGATAAAGAGTAAAGAAATGGTAAAAACCGTGTTTTTAAAAAAAACCGTGTTCATAAAACTGTTTTACTCGTGTTTCATTTCAGATGCATATCTGTAGTATGGAATCGAACGGAAAAGGGTTTCTGTAGTCAAAAGAAAGTTCTCGAAAACGGATTTTCGTAAAAAGAGAAGATGTTGTCTCTCGTGAATTGTTATCATAATTTCTGAGTAATAAGAAAGAATAGTTAATGGTAATACAGTTAATGTTTTCAAATAATAATGGAAAAAAGAATGTTGATTTCATATTCTGAGATCGCTCAGCCTAAGCAATAACTAAAAAATGTCCAACATTTAAGTTTTAGTGAATTAATCCTGAAGCATATACTGTATAGTATTAAGACGTATTAAATTAAATAAATAATGTAGATAAATAATTGTACTTAAAGCACACTTAAATTTCACTCAAGAGCTATCATTTTCATTAAAAATCCATTAATTATTACAACAGTGCTTATTGTAGATGTTTATTGCTTAGCTTTCACATCTACAATGATTTTTAATTATGCTAAATTAACTACCTAACCACAAATCAATCCATACCGAACATTTTGCAAGTTGTTGCAGTATTAGTGCCTTATAAGAATTGCATTTTTTTTCATCTTTTTGTTGATGTAATAAATGTAGTGTGTAACATATATACACTGGTGTATATAATTAATTAATTAATTAATGATGCAATAGCTAACAAAAAAGATGCAAAAATATTTGTGTTATAAAATTTAATAATAAAGTAATTTCTTAAAAAAATGACAGTCAAAAGATCTAAAGTTAAATTTTGGAAGAAATTAAATGCAATTACTTATTATTAATAGTTATGCAAATAAATGTGAAAATTTTCAATGTGTCAACAATTTAGGTGAAGATAAAAATCATTGGATGATGCTTGCATGTGTTAACGAAGGTCAAGGCGTGGATGCGCAGAGGACTACATTTCAACTTTGCAGATCAGGCTTGCAATTTAAATCTATCTCAAGTTAAGAGGCTTCGGAATTGGATAAAAAAAACACACACAAAAATCTTTTTGATAACAATCTAAGACTGAAAAATAAAGAACGATATTGCTTTTTTTCTATTCTGTTGCATAAGAGTACTCTGAATATGCATGCATGAATAATTATGCAAAAATTACAAAAAAAGATGCAACTCCATATTTGAGTACTTTTTGTTTTAATAATAATCATTGTACTTACTTTGCTCCATTGCAGGGTTGGCTGCGTCGCTGATGACACCCATGTTGTTAGAATTTTTTCCCGCTGTTTTAGAGAGCCAGTCAACACCAAACGCTTTTGACGACCTGTGGTTCGTTTTCTGAGGAATCTTCTCTTTATGAAGCGCAAGGATTGCTGGGAATGACGTCAAGCGGGCGGGAGAAAGACCACGTGCACGTTGACGGCTGTGGTAGAGCCTCCAACAGGGTTTCGTTGATTTGCCTGTCTTTTTCGGTGTCTCGTTTGGAGGGTTGTGGTTGAGATGCAATCACCTCAGCAACCCTGGTTCATCGCAAACCACCCAACTGTTGCTTCCTTTGGTCTACTTCCCACAAGCACGTGACATTGAAATGACTGACACCAGTTGAATAAGTGAAAATCAAAGGGCATTTGGGTTCACAAATTCTTCCACTCATTCGAATGTTCTCTTTTTATTTTTTTTATTTTTACGGAATATTTTTCTAGGGAGAGCAACGGAGTAAGACAAAATATAATTTAGTTTCATTTAACTATGGCTCAAAATATGGAATAAAATTAAGAAGCTTCATTATTTCATCATCAATTAAGCAACATCTTCATCATAAACGCAGCAGAACAAATAGAAAATGGAATACCTTTTAAATTGGCTAATTAAATTCGGAACTGTTTTAAAAATACATTCATAAATGATGCAATCAATTTGTTTATTTTTTTATTTAGCAAATTAATATAGCGATCGGAAAATATACGAGTTCGCAGCCCGATGTGGACTTCTCCGGGTAACTGAGATGCATTGCAGGTTGGCCGCCACACACTTTGCGGTCATTTTAAAGCGAAAATATAAATCATCTTTATTCTCTATCCCGTGGGAAATTCGAAAAACTCGGTCTATTCCTTTTCTGTATCATAAAGGGAACCTCTGTGCAAAATTTCAGCTTTCTAGGTCCAAGGGTTTGGGCTGGGCGTTGATGAGTCAATGAGTGAGTGAGTGAGGACTTTTCGTTTTATATACAGAGAAGATAATTACAAATTCTAACTATTATTACTATAGTAGACGATATAATGTATATCTAGGTCCTTTATATATACCTAATTTAAAGACAAGACTTTATTTCTGATAATTGCAATGGGCTAAAAAAAATCACTACTTTTTAACATAGTTACATAAAGTCCAACATATTTATTAAAGCTTTTAACGAGTTCGTCCTCCTAGGCTCATAAAACGCAGGGTTAGCTGTCCATGGTGACGTAGTTGATGCTACATCTTCATCGTTGTTTTGACAAGTGTTACTTCAAAGCAGGAAAGCAATGAAAGTGTAAGTTTCAATATTTCCCGGGTAGGA
>JAFIDM010082943.1:0-21986 GCA_023159025.1 Thereuonema tuberculata | reverse complement strand
ATAGCATTTATTTATGTGAGTATGTTGTGGATTTATAATAATAGTTCCAGAAGAGAAGAAATTAGGAAGAAATATGGAATAAGTACTTAAAACAATTATTTAAAAAATATTGATGTTAAATTCCATGTAAGTTATGTAAGAGTTTAATTAAAGCCTTAACTTATTTATAAAGAATTAATTCAGTTGACTCGCGATAATCCGATAGTTACGGGACCGAGGGAGTGTTGGATTACCAAAGGTTGATTTTTTAAAACTGAATTTTGATTCCTAAGCCAAGAAAATTTAAGTTATGTATATACAGTACTGTACTTACTACAGTACGTATATTGTTACAATACATATTGAGTACCTTTTTTACGGCCATTGGGGATATCAAAAAACTCATTAGGCATAGTTTTACACAAATGAATATGTATGTATCTAATAATAATTTATTACTGTATTTATGTCTTAAAAAAATAAAATTACAGTACAATATAATTTTATGTAAAATATAATTTTATGTTTTAAAATAAAAATACGCACATATGTATTTAAGGCTTAAAAAAAATCTGTAATCGTTTTTTGTTTCTTCTTAGATAAAGAGTCTGTCATGGCTTTTTCTTGAATATTTTTTAACAGTAAACTGTTCTCGTAGTCGAGTTCCCTCTTCTCACACCAATGTATCAAAGTGTTTGCAGCCGACATAACTTCATCACAAGTGATTGTGCTTTTCATCTCCGTGACCGCCTCAATCGGGTCGGTTTTCAAACCAACATGCATCGGACTGTCAAATATCGGATTATCGCGAGTCAACTGTATTTACAAACACAAGAATAGGCAGGAATAAAAGATGCTGAATTTTCTGGGCATGTTAAGATATATTTTTTTTTTGTCCTTTCAATTTTTAAAAATTTAACAAAGACGAGCACTTTTTAATATAAAAATAACATGACATATACTTTATAAAATAAGAAAAACCATAAACGGACGATAAATATGCTCCCGTGCACTGATCCAACATCAACAGGAATCCAGCCTTATGGAAGCACCTGTCCAGGATTCTATTTAAAGGTGGATTTGTGTGCGAAAGCTTATTTATTGTCCATTTATGGTTTTTCTTGTTTTAATAATTACTTATGGATGTTAAATTTCTGTTTACATATATTTAATTTTTGTTAATTTGAAAAATGCAGCTTGAATAATTTTATTTATATAAAATTACACTTAAATGCATTTTGACCTTAAATTTGTACTGTTTGAGTTTCAAAAATCTCTTGCCATACACTTTATAGTTACAAGGCTTGAGTTTTTTTCTGTGACCTTACGGTGTAATTTTTAACAATAAAAAAATTACTCTACTTGAATGTAAATTGCAGTTAATGTATGATTTAACATAAGTCTGCTTGTACTGAAAAACATTTTCAGAAATTTTTAATAGAAATTCCTTTTGCATTTCTACAATCTAACATCATTTATAACTATGAAACCACAATTGTGAAAAGCTGAATTCACATTTAGAATTCCCTCACCTGCATCAAATTTTGATACCCCCCTCCCTCCTTTCCCCCCAATTACACTGAAATTCAAAACCACCTGTTCCTTGGTTATCATTGGTTAAGTAACTAATTATTCACATTTGACATGAATTTTTACACTATCCGAAGAAAGCTTAATGTAAGATGATGAAATAGAGTAAATGTCTAGAATGCAGTTAGCTGTTGATAAAACAGAAGTAGAGGGAGTATGTTATCCAACAGTTTCTGAACACTGTGTTCCATCTTTAGGGGATGGCATAGACATAAAACAAGACAAAACACATGTTTATAGTTTTGGATGGACAAACAGTGGTGACTGTTTTGCTCATCAGTTCTCAAATCAGTGATGGGTTATTCAATTGTAGTGAGGGAGGGGTTTGATATCAGTGAAATTGGAGTTTAAAGTAAGGAGTTGGCGTTTTAATAAGAAAGGATAAAACTGAATAGGATTGGTTCTCCCCATAGAATTCTGAAAGTCAGCTTGAAGGCTTTCTCGTATAAATTAACTATAAGTTAATATACACAACAGTGGAAGGAGGCAAATTACAGACTGAGAACTTTTATGACTTTTACAATCAGTCGTAGACAAAAGTATAAAAAGGAATATCTCATGTTGGTGAGGGATTTCAATGCTAAAGTTCGTTTCTCTGCTTATTGATAAATGTAGTTGGATCTGAAGGTGGACCTGTTATTAAGAATAATGGAAAGATACATCAGTAGACATGGGAAGCAAGGGATCAATAATAGATTATATTATTCTAAGCTAAAATCAATGATTCAAGATACACGAATATTCACAAGATAGATTTAGACCATTATTTACTGGAAAGTAAATTTGAAATTTTTAGAAAATACCAGCTCAAAAATATGAAACGAGCAAAAGAAAATAGGATCAAAAAGTTTAAGATTCACTTATGAGAAGAGCAAAAGTGCAATTTTATTATATGAAAACTGAAAAGTTTAAAAAACTTAAAAGAGGATGACAATATAGAACAGCTTTGGTTGAGTTTAAAGAAAATTATTATAGAAGCAGCAGAATACTGTTAACAAAAAAAGATAACAAGAAAGAAGAAAGTTTCTTGGCGCTTTGAAAAATGGCAATCAGATAAGTCGGGAAGAATTAGATTTAGTGTTGAAAAATTCAAAAACTGAAAAAGTCTTGATAATTAATGTAAATGTAGAATTATTCAAATACAGCAAAACACTTTTAAGAGAAGTATTACAGCTGTTCAATAATATATGGAATACTCACACGATACCAATACTAAAGGATTAGCAAACTGGTATTAGGATTAACTTATATATATATAGATATAAAAAAAAGGACCAAATAATAACCAAGAAAATTATTGAGGGATAAATTTATTATCAATGGCATCTAAAATATATGCAAACATTTTTGAATAATAAGCTTAATAAATATAGTTAAGAATTTCTAGACGAAGAACAATTTGAATTTCAAAAAGGTAAAACTACTATTGATGTTATTTTTATACTACAACAAATTATAGAAAATTTGTAAAAATTTATAACCAATGTTTATAACCAATAGCTGGACTATATAAAAGCTTATGAAAATTAGCTTTTAGTAGAGAAATTTTGGAATTTATTAAAAGAAGAAAATATACCTAATGGTCTTTTAAAAGCCATACAGACATTATACAAGAATTCAAACATCCGTATGAAATTTTCAGATGGAGAACATTCAAATTCTATGTTAACCAACTAGATAGTTCAACAAGGATGTGGATTAACACCTACGACTTTAATATTTACATTAATAATAAAAGAATGAAAGAAAGTTGCCCAATATGGAATCCTCATCACAAACAAAACAAAAAATGTTCAAACAATTCTGTATACTGATGATCAAGACATAATAAATATCAGAGGTTGTATTCTCTTGTGATTTGCCAAAAGGAGTTAAGTCCAGACACAACAGTTGGGAGAAAATGAACATATTATCTCAAAATGGCCAATTGTAGACTTCGTTTTCTCCCAAATTTGCCAAATCGACAGCGAATTGTAAAAATAAAAATATTATTATTATATCAATTAAACAGTATAGCATAAGAATAAAACATGAGGATAGCTGTTTCCAATATAAAAGCAATGGCAATGTTTAGCAAAAACATTAAAAGAATGAAAATAAAAATTGATAACCAATTTGTGGAACTAACTATATATGGTTTCGAAATTCATATACTTTAAAAAAGTTTATATCGAATGAAGAGAAAGATATTGATGTAAAACTATAATGATATTAGAAACTCAAGGGAAGAATTCGACGACATTTTAGAAAGCAGATCCTGTCTGAAACCAAATTAAGAATAAATAATTCGAATATTCAAAGCATCTTATGAAAGTGAAGTTTGGATTCGAAATAAGAAAATTCTCAGGAACTTGAAAACTACTGAAATGAAATTTCTAAGATCTCTTTTAAGCATTATAAGATTAGATCGGCAAAGAAATATCGTTGTAAGAGAAAAATTAATTACATGTAAATAATCTTGTGGTAGATATTCAATTTACATCAAATAAAACTTAATTATGCCAAATCCAGTATAAGAAATATCAGATCGAAGGTTTCTGAATTATAAATCGAAACTCTCCAGATTTCCCTCTGCCCTCCTATACAATTTATTCCTCTTCCTAAGAACCCCAGAAATCTGCAGTTTTGGAGGAAAATCTGTAATATGTGTAACACTGGATATAAACTTAAATAAAGAGTCACTGTATGGTCTTTGCGTCCAAAACTTCTGTAAAACTTGAACGGCACAGAACGACATCTATCGGTCACTTTGAAAAACACATGAATTCTATGGTAATCCGTTCTAATCGTTGTATTTTATTAAAAGTAGTGATTTTTTTTTTTTACTCATATTTATGTATATAATAATTTTAATTGCTTAAAAGTCAGTTCCTGAACACAGCGGTTAATACTTCAATAAAAGAGAAACAATGTTTTCACTTTTTTCTCTTGCTCTTTATTGAATAACAACTTGGTGACGATAAAATAATAGTACAAAGCATCCGAAACAGTAAATGAATTATCGCAAAAGAATCGAACAGCATTCACATCATTTGTGTAATTCATGAATCAATGATGCATTTGAATTGGTGAATCAACGAAACTCTGCATTCAGTACAATTAATATTATAATTAATAATAGAGCAATTGTTACTAACTGTATTAAATTTAAAAACGAGGATATAATCTAAATAGAAATATACAGTTTAATGATGAAAGATAAAGATTACATTCTATGGAGTAAAATCAGTTCGATATCTACATGGTTAACAAATGGTTAACACTCGAATCACTTGGATTTGAATGAGATAATTTTTAAAAACAATCTGATAAAGATCAAAACATGTTACAAAAATAAAAACTATAATATTTATTACTGTTATTAAATTGTTACTGTTGCAGCAGAGTTTAAGTTGGTAATTATTTTAAAGGATGAAATATTTTACAAATCGTAAATTAGAATCATGTGAGTCATTCGAATGATTCATTCGCGAGTGAATCGATTCTACGATTCGTCGTTGTTGACTCTCAGGCGTCTTGAAAACATTTTCTTTTCTGCCTATTGCAACGATTTAAATTTCAAAATGAATGACCTGGAATCTAGTTCAAAGAAAAGGAGAAGTTTTATATGGAATCATTTCTTTCAAACGTCCAAGGATTCGGCCAAATGTGTTTTTTGTTCATCTTTACTTTCGACCAAAGGAGGAAAAACAACAAATTTAATTCGGCATGTGCGCACAAAACATCCAGCAATTTCTTTGTATTCACCATCAAATTCACTTCAAACAATCGAAATCTGCATCAAGGAAAACGATGAGGCATCAATTGAAACGGAGGCCACAAAAGACGTCTGCCGTGAAGCCGATACGGCAAACCCATTAGTGTGTGTGATTCCGCAGCCCAAAAGACAACAGGTAAAGACTCAATTGGTCTCTCAGGATACAAATAGGCTTTTGCCAACAAAAACGAACAAAGCCGTTGACGAACAGCTACTGAGGCTGATTGTGAAAGACAGTCAACCCTTCAGCATAGTTGAAAGTCAAGAATTCAGAAATTTTGTAAGCATGTTAAATCCAGGATATGTTTTGCCATCCAAGAGTATTTTATCCACTGTCTTATTATCACATCTTTACACTCGAACTGCAGCAAATATAAAACAACGTCTATCAAGTACTCCGCTTATCAGTGTAACAGTTGAACGATGGACAGGAATGGACAATGATAGCTATTTGGCTGTAATAGCTCATTTTATTAATGAGAGCTATGAACTTAAATCCTATTTCTTAAGATGTTTTAGATACAGCGAAAAACTCACGGCTCAAGACATAGCTACCGAAATCAACGGTATACTTTTAGAGTGGGATATTGCTGATAAGGTTGTGGCTCTTGTAAGTATCAATGTACCTAATATTAGGGAGGCAGCACGTGTTGGCGGTTGGAATCATCTACCTTGTTTTGCTCATTCCGTCAATCTTGTCGCTCAAGCTGGAATTCAACAAATTAAAACCATCCAGACTCAAGTAAAGTCAGTTATTGAATATTTTAAAACAAGTCCACAGGCACTGGAGAAATTAAGATCTCTGCTAAACCAAATAGGGCACTCGGAAATGATTTTAAAGCAAGACGTGCCAACAAAATGGAATTCTACATACGAAATGTTTTCACAGCTACTGAAGTTAAAAGAGTTGTTTACCACAGTGTTTGATTCAGAAAATCCCAATATGCCTTCCTTGAAACAGCATGAGTGGAATGTAATTGAAAAGGCATGTGACTGTCTGAAGTTCTTCGAGGAAGTCATCTCAGAAATAAATGCTACACGAAATATATCTATTTCCAAAGTTATTTTACTGAGTAGGGCTCTGATGAAACACTGTTGTAAACTTAGGGATGAAACAAATCTACCTTTGGAAATCTCAAAAATGCTAGAAGAAATGATTGGGCATTTAACGGAAGAGTTTTCAAATATTGAAGAAGCTCCCATATTGACTGAAGCCACTTTTTTGGATCCTCGTTTTAAAAAACAAGGATTTCATGACGAAAAAGCTTTTGAAAAAACTAAACAATCTGCTATTCAAATGGCAAGTCAGATCGAAGACAGCAAAACTGAAGAACGGAAGGAAGCTAAACCTTGTAAATTCGAAGGTGATACAGTTTGGGGAGAATTCGACACAAAAGTGGCTCACTTAATAGACAAAGACAATTCAACAACGGCGAGTATTATTGAAGTAAATAAGTACTTGCAGGAGGCTCTTTTGACAAGAAAAGAAAATCCATTGCTATGGTGGTTTGAAAGGAAATTCACCTATCAAAGGCTTTTCCACTTAATTCAGAAAAGACTGTGTATTGTAGCAACAACTGTTTCTTGTGAAAGATTATTTTCAAAAAGTTCTTATTTTATATCAGAACTAGACATTGATTTCAGTGCGAAGACAGTGTCCCAGGTTTCATTTTTAAGTTATAATCTTAATTAAGAACTTTCATATTTAGGATGTTATGTTAAGTGGTGAGTGTGGGTGGCAGGGAAGCCGAGCACCGCGACCGTTGGTCTATTGTGCTACCCCACGGAAATAAAAAGAGACGGAGACCCATATTTAGGACAGTTGTATAATTACTATTAGTTATATAGATATTGAGCAGCATAAATTATTGTTATTAATATGTATTTCATAATCAAACATCTGTTATCACTGCCAAAGAACCCAATTACACAATATTTCACGTAGCTATGTTTATATTCATTTTGAGTTTAATTTTTAAAACTAGTTAAATCTGTTTGATATTATTTAAATATTTGCTCTTAATTTCTTTGTAATATTAGTTCCATTTTTATTGAAGGTTATGTTTATACTAGCAGCAAAGCCTGTCGGACGACAGTTATAAAAAAATCGGAAAAATCATTTTATTATCAACTATCAATATATAGTAAATGTAATCTAAATACTGTGCTAACTTGTGAACGAAGCTTCTACGGCAAAAACAACTGAGTAAGTATGCGAAATTTCATTAAAATGGATGCAGTGGTAACAAAATTATTTGGTTTTGAACGTATGTTTTGTTAGAATTTCAGTTGTAGAGGTCAGTTCCCAAGAATAAAATTTAATATAAACAACATGGAATGACACAATGAACTAATATTTCATCCAATTTGAGTACCCTTGATTCAATGGCACCATTGAGAACCTTGGATCTATCTTAATAGCTTAATTATATCGAGTAACAGACAGACAGACGAAATTAGCAAATTATATAAGTTTATAAGTAATAATAATAAATATCCTATCAAATTAATATTTAATTTTATATTCTGTTATTTTAACTACATCACAAAAATTTCATTCAGACTTAGTAGATAACAATGTGTAGCTTCGGGTTTGTTTGTTTATTTGTTTTTGATTGAATTACATTGGGGATTCAGATAAAATATCATATAGCACGAGAATATTGCGCTTATTCGTGAGAATGTCTGAATACGTAAGTCTTGCTCTGTCATAAAAAATACTTAATCTAGAATATTTAGGGCTCTTTCACACGAAGCGACCATGGTCACGCGGCCAATAAATTTTGGCCGCAACGACAATCGTGTCTCGTGTGAAAGGCTCCATTGGAATTTATAGAACTACGGTGGTCGCATTTATAAAGGCTTAAATTTGATTTGTTTATTTCTGTTGATTGAAAACTACATCAGATTCATAAAACCTTACGGATTCTACTCCCTTGTCAGTCTTGCACCACACAAAACAGCAACAACCAAATTTTGTTTTTTCTTTACGTAACAACTGAATAATTCAGATCTCACTTTCAAAGACTGAACAGGTTTATCTGTTTTTTTTTTTTTTTTAAACAAATCGGGTGTCAAATAGCGGAAGAACTCAAGCACAATGTTGATTTTACATTTCGTTGTTTTGAAATACATTGAGGAATGACAAACTTTACAAAATGCGCAAAAATCTTAACGTTACTAAGCTGTGCATAAGAAATTTTGGTGGTTTGTTTTTTTTTATTTTGGGGGGGGGTTGTAGTTGTGTTAGAATTTGAACTAGGTGAAAAGTAACTAATTAATCATGAAAATCAGCCTGCTAGAAAATATAATGCTGCGAACGAGTAAAACTGCAGTGGTATGGGTGTGTTATTGAACACGTAATGTTTCAGTGATGAACTTTATTGTTCCCTTAATAATAGCAATCCATCAAAGTTTAATTTGTAGTTTTGTTACCACTTAACGGTGGAATATTTAATTGATTATAGATAATATAACCCATCAGGAACTGACAATGAAATTAATGTAAGTTTAAAAAAAAAAATCTTTATACTATTTACGTCTTATAATACTGATCTTCATAAATCGTGGTGCATGAAAATTTTATGTATGATATCGTTCCATATCAAATTAAAAAAAAATCTCACCATGTCCGATTTTAATGAAATTTTTTAGGGTTTAATAAACTCAGAATGTGAATTTTTTCATTTCTTAATCTCGGTTTACTTTTTATAGTTTTAACTTTTAAGGTTGAAATGTGAAATGAGAAAATATAATGAATGTTAACAGGGCCGTAGCTACCACCGGGGCCCCCGAACGAAGGGTTTCTTTTTTTTTTTATGAAACCATAAACACTTGTTGCCCCGGGCATAGCCCGCGTTAGGGGTTGGCGAACTTAGAAGAAAAAGGATAAAATAGGATTGTCTTTTTTTTTTTTTTTTATTCGTTGTTAAAATAGGATTGCCTCTGCCCCGGGGCCCCCAATCCTCTAGCTATGGCACTGAATGAAAAGCTCTGATTTTGAGCAAGTTTTCTAACAAAATCTTCAAAGTCATTGCAGTTTAATAATCAAAAGGCAAGTGTTTTTTTATAAGGGAGTATAACGAACAAAAAATGAAACATGAAAAGGGGATAAAGAAAATTCACATTTCATTCACGCTTTGAGTTATCATCAATGAAAAAGAGTGGTAAAACGGAACTACGTAGTATTTTCAGTTAGAAAACAGAAATATTCAGTTAAAGATGAGCAATATTTATTTTCCTATTATGAGCAGAAGAAATTTGTCTAATAGATGGACGAATTTTACAAAAACAAAGTAAACTGGAAGCAGTGGCGGATTTCCCATTAGGCGCAGGAGGCGCGCGCCACGGGCCTCACATATCGAGGGGGCCTCAAAATTTAAAAATTATTTAGCTTATTTCCTTTTTTTTTGGTTGTAAAAGCAAGATTTCCTTTTTTTTTGGTTGTAAAAGCAAGCCTAGGGGGCCTCACCAGTCAGCCTAGGGGCCCCATCCACCCAAGTATTTCCTTTTTTTTTTTTTTTTTTTGGTTGTAAAAGCAAGCCTAGGGGGCCTCACCAGTCAGCCTAGGGGCCCCATCCACCCAAGTACTTTCTTTTTTTTTGGTTGTAAAAGCAAGCCTAGGGGGCCTCACCAGTCAGCCTAGGGGCCCCATCCACCCAAGTACTTCCTTTTTTTTTGGTTGTAAAAGCAAGCCTAGGGGGCCTCACCAGTCAGCCTAGGGGCCCCATCCACCCAAGTATTTCCTTTTTTTTTTTGGTTGTAAAAGCAAGCCTAGGGGGCCTCACTAGTCAGCCTAGGGGCCCCATCCACCCAAGTACTTCCTTTTTTTTTTTTTTGGTTGTAAAAGCAAGCCTAGGGGCCCCATCCACCCAAGTATTTCCTTTTTTTTTGGTTGTAAAAGCAAGCCTAGGGGGCCTCACCAGTCAGCCTAGGGGCCCCATCCACCCAAGTATTTCCTTTTTTTTTTGGTTGTAAAAAATATTTAGAGGGGGCCTCAAAATTGAATTGCGCCTAGGGCCTCTCAAGTGCTAAATCCGCCACTGACTGGAAGTCAACAATGGATTCAAAAGAAGGACTTCGAAGGGCATTAGGAAATGATACAACATTCATTTTTATCTGGGGGCACGGCAGTGCCCCTGCCAAGACGAGCCGAAGGCAGGAAGGGCACTACGTACCTTTTTTGGAAGTGTTTCGTCGTATTTTCGAACCCTGATAGCTTCGGTCTGGAAAATACTAGAGAGCTCAAATTTTCAGGATAAGATGCAGTTAGCAGACTAATGAAATACGCTAAGTTTCATTTATTTAGCTTTTATGCTTGGGATTTTATTAATACCTAAAATACGTCGATTTCGTCACTCACTCACTCATTCACTCACTCATGATCATCAAAACCTCTAGGGTACTTCCTGAAGTCCTAGAAAGCTGAAATTTGGTATGCAGGCTAGGATTAGCACACAAACAACAACAAAATTAAGAAATCCGTAACTTTCACGTCCAACCCCTCAAAAAGGGGGGGGGGGGTCTGGTTATGTATTATCGAAATACTCATAGATTCGGCCTGGATAATACTAGAGAGCTCAAATTTTCAGGATAAGATGCAGTTACCATACTAATGAAATACGCTGAGTTTCATTTATCTAGCTTTTATACTTTGGATTTTATTAAGATCTGAAATACGTCGTACCCTCAACGCTTCGGCCTAAATAATACTAGAGTACAAATACAAATTTTCAGGATAAGATGCAGTTAGTAGATTAATGAAAAACGCTACGTTTCATTTATTTAGCTTTTATACTTTGGATTTTATTAATATCTAAAATACGTCGATTTCGTCCATGATTCACTGACTGACTGACTCATGAATATCAAAACCTCTAAGATACTTCCTGACGTCCTAGAAAGCTGACATTTGGTATGCAGGCTAGGTTTAGCATACAAACAACAAAAAAATTAAGAAATCTGTAACTTTCACCCTCCAACCCCTCATAAAGGGGGTTCCGGTTCTTTATTACATAACAATTTCTGATAGGTATATCTCACCCAAAACGTTTCATGTAAAATAAGTTGCCAAGACTCATATGCTCATAGGGCCTAACGTTTTTACTGTTAAAAAGTTATCAGATCTCATCTTACAAAAAGAAATGAAATCCCACCCAAAACATTTCATGTAAAATAAGTTGCCAAGACTCACATGCTCATAACGCTTTCACTGTTAAAAAGATATGAGATCGCATGTACAGCCAAGCCCCTAACTCTACAAGGCCTAACTCTACAAGCCCCAACTCTAAAAACTCTCTATCTTGGTCAAAAAGTATGGCTTGGCCGTTTCATGGAACTATTTCATCCCATGCAAAACATTTCATGTAAAATATGTTGCCAATATGCTCATAACGCTTTCACTGTTAAAAAGTTCTACAGATCTCAAGTAGAGCCAAGCCCCTCACTCAACAAGGCCTAACTCTAAAAGGTCAAAAAGTATCTTGGTCAAAAATACTATCTTGGTCAAAAAAGTATGCCTTAGCATACTCCATATCCTTTACATAACTCCATGGGATTGTCTGTGTGACAGCCATGAAACGGCCAAGGCATACTTTTTGACCAAGATAGAGAGTTTTTAGAGTTGGGGCTTGTATAGTTGGGGCTTGTATAGTTGGGGCTTGTAGAGTTAGGCCTTGTAGAGTTAGGGGCTTGGCTCTACATGCGATCTCATATCTTTTTAACAGTGAAAGCGTTATGAGCATGTGAGTCTTGGCAACTTATTTTACATGAAATGTTTTGGGTGGGATTATTATTACATTAGTAATAAAATTCAAAATGTTTTATTACAAGGCACAATTTTGTTTTATTTTATCTATTTATTTTAACAAAATTAAATCAGGAAGCTTGCTCATTGAAACAAGAAATAAAAGCTCTGTCACTGACCATCACATCCAAAAACTCAATTAAGTCAATGTTACAGTAGCAGGAGTGTCAAACGTTGCCTCAAACAAAATCTTCTGTATTTCCATTCTCGCGAATATCTTTCGTTTTGGCAATTGTTCCAAAGTGGGCAGCAAACTCATGAGAAAATAGTAACCGTCTGATTTTGTTTCTTCGTGTCGACAAAGTTCTGTTTGTTCGTTTCAGTTGCCTTTATAGACTTAAGGGCAGCGTTTTGTTGTTCTTTTGAAAAAAGTTTTCTTTTCTTTCTCAGTCCAGTAGTCATTCGATTACTTTCTTCTTTAAGTGCATTATTCGGATTCAGACTTAAACCACTTTTTTCCATTGGAGGTTCTGCTAATATTTTGTCTGTCTTGTTTCCTATACGAGACTTCAAACTATCTTTGAGGAACAGAATCTGATTGAAGTGCTTCCATTTGAATACGAATTAATTATTCGCGACGCTGCTTGTAGGATCGCAACAAAAGTTTTGTCAAGAGTTACCTTTAACTTGAATGAAATTTCTATCGTACAACATTTCTGTATTAATTGTTCTATCCTAAATTCTAAACGCTGATGTAGAAACTCAAAGTGAATTGAAAATCTCAGAATTAAGAAATATTTTATTTTCGTGTCGTGTTGAAACATTTATTTATCCTGAAATATTTTACTTACGTGGGAAATTCATTTCAGTAGCTATTTCTTCCCAAAGTTTATTTCTCTCTTCGTTACTGCACGTAGATGAACCTACATCCCATAGGCTTTTTCTTAACTTAATAGCAGTAATAAGTTTATTAAAGTTCATATTCACTTGAATGAAGCCACTGCGAGCGTCGTTTGAGATACGGCTTCGTGTCGCTCTGTTACGTAAAATGCGACCATTGATGGATTTTTTTTTTTTTTAGTGAGTGATCAAAAACTAACCATTTTTATACGTAAAAATAATTAAAATTTATGATATAACTTAGCTTTCTATTTCCTGAAATTTCGAGAGATTAATTATAAAGCGAAGAACTTTCTTTAACGTCGTTTGTCTTTTGTTTTTTAGAATTATGGGAAGTCACATGACCTTATTGCAACACCAACTGAAGTGTGTCGTGTGGATGTTTTGGGGAACACATTTAGGATGGATTGGACAAACTGCTCACAACGAAATTGTAAAGACACGGAGGGAAGATGTAGGTTTCGTTCTGGTTTCTTTTAGTTAAGCATTAAAGTGCTTTTCATTGCAAATTAAGACAAAAAAAAATCACTCATTTAACATAGTAGGCCTAGTAGATATTTGGTATTAAAAAGTAAATAGCATAATAATTTCTCATTAATATGTAATGTTTTTCTTTAATATTTAAATTTTTTAAAAATGCGTAGGGTTTCGAATTTATTTCACCAGAGTACATTTTTACATATGCCAAATAAATTATATAAATACTTAATAATTATTTATGTTATAAATTTCAAATAGGCCTATCAAATTGAATGCTTTCTTTATTTAAAATAAAATATTTTGGTACTTGTGTACTAACGCCACCGCAGCCGGAAGTGTCGCCAATCATGAGAAGCGGTCTTGCCCACGGCGTGTATACATACGGTTAGAATTAGGTTAGCTCACATTTACAACCATAAGGTTCAATTTACAACCAAAAACAGTTAGAATTAGGTTAGCTCACATTTACACCCCTAAGGTTCAATTTACAAAGGTTACATTTGGATTAGGTTAGGTTAAGTTAGGTTGGCTTAGCTGCAGGATGTATGTATTGAAAAATAACCCAACTATTTCCAGCCATTGCAAATTCAACGATAAATAACGACACTTCCAGCTGCGGTGGCTTTAGTACACAAGTACCAATATTTTTTTTCGGGAATAATAGTTTTCTTTAAAGTATTTAATTTATTATAAAATACGTTGAAATAAAAATTTATGAATAGGTTATGAAATGGTAGCCAGTGCAAAATAAAGTAATTTAAAAGTCGTGGCTTGTTATTAACTTTATAGTATCTCGGGAAATTATTATCACATAAAAACAAACTGATATTTTGAACCCAGGAGATTGGAAAACATTCCTTTCCCATTATATTGTTTCAAAGCAATGTCATTTTCAGATTTAATAAATTTTGATCTTTGTACAAGGTTAATTCGTTGTTGCGAATTGGTACAAATTCATAGAACTATAAGGAGGTAAAAGTCATCTGGTGCTAATAATATATATGACTGCGTAGCAGTGCTTTATTAAATACCACAATAGATTAGGTTCAGTTAATTAATTTTTGATAAGAAAGGTCGATCAAATGAGTTGTACATGGTTGTTGTTTATTATGTTACCTTCTGTTAAGATGGCAGTGAATGTAGTGATGCAATATACAGGGTGTCCGACAAGTCCCATATCATAGGAAATATCAATTGTTTGTCTTTTATCATAAGTTAATTACAATGTTTGCTCTATATGAGTGCCCACAAGTTCCAAACATGTCTGGAGACGAAACTTCATGTTATGCAGAACACGGTGTATCATAGCAGTGGTTTCACGACATTTCCCTCGATCCGTGTTCGTAGATGTTGCAGATCACTAATCTTCACTTGGTACACCTTTTCTTTAAGATAGCCCCAGAATGCAAAGTCAAAGGGGTTTAAGTCTGGCGACTGTGGAGACAATTCTCTGGCTCCTCTGCGTCCTGTTCACCTACCGGGGAAGTTGTTGTGAGCCAGTCGATTACTTGCAGCATAATGTGCTTGAGCACCATCCTGCATGAACCATTCTGGTCCAATTCAGGCATAAGCTTATCTCCTAGCATCTGGAGATATTTTTCTCCATCCACTGTTCCTTAAAAGAAGAATGGTCGAATCATGTGGCCATACCAAATTTCACACCTTACCATGATGCGCTGTGCTCCTTGCTCCTTACTTCCATCGCACCAATGACCAGTACCGGAGATTCTGTTTATTTACCTCCCCATTGACGTAAAAGTTTGCCTCGTCAGAGAAGAGCACTTTCGTGAGGAACCTGTGATCTCGGTCTATCTCATCAAGGAATTATTGACACTTTCCATCCTACGGTTCGGATTATCAACAGATAGATGATGCATAACTTGAAGCTTGTATGGATGGAATTTTTCTTTTTTAATGATATCGTGGATAGTGCTCTTCGGTATGTTCAGTTCTATACTTGCCCATCGTAGCGACTTTTTTGGACTGGCCATGAACTTTGCGATAACTGATTCACGAACTTCAGGGTAGGTTGATGAATGGGCAAATCATTGACAGACCCCGTTCTTTTGAACTTTTCAAGCAGCCGAGATACTATACTTTGCACCAAGCGTCTGTCCCGATGCTGTATGTTAAATTCATCCGCCACCATTCTCTGAGACCAACCCATACGTCCGCAAAGCAAAATGATCTCAATGCGTTCTTCCTGCGTCAGCATGATTCACCTAAAAGACACAAAAACAACAATTAAAACAAAATTATGATATCGCCTGCGATGGGGGACTTGTCAGACACCTTGTATAGTGACTGTTGCTTTCTGTTAATTTGAAATTTGTCTCATAGATTGTTGAAAACATTTTGAAAATACCTTTAAAAACAACTTCCCTTTACTCCAATTAATGTAAGTTAATTAGAAATAGAAATTTGTTACCCTGATGCACATTTTTTGTGGTTATGTTGAATTTTGAGAAAAGAAATGCTTATAATACTAAGTTTGTAAGTAGGGAACTTACAGTTGGGATGTTTCTTTGACCAGAAGCTAAGACATTGATAGCGTTTTATTTATCCAAGTCTCCGAAACTGTTTTCAGATTGTTTTTTGCTACACTTGTTTTACAGATAAAATAATCTGTGAATGGAATGACAGTAAATTTGGAATATTTTAGAATAAAATTCCGAATGTTCGTATTATCAAGATGTATTTATTTTCTACATGATAGAAGGGGGTGATTGAACTTCTTCAAGAGAATAGACATTAAAAGTTGTTACTATTGTTGTCTATTCACTTAGTAATTAAAAATGTAATAAATCATAGTATTTAATAACTAATAATTACATTAAGTAGTAATGGATGCTAACTATAATTGATATTAAATTCAATTACTACATTTGATCTTAAATAGTTCCTATTTCCATTGAGCTCGTGAACTTAAGTTACGAATATAAAAACAAAATTGATAAGGAATGCTAGTAACTGCATGTTAATGAAGGGTTGTTTAACATTTCAATTCTTGCTTTCACTTTGCAAGATGCGGCACAATCATATCATTGGTCAAATAGTCAGGCAACCATTCACCCTTTTGTGGAGGATTTTAAAGAGGAAGAAATCAAACATTTCAATTTTGTAATAATATCAGACTGTCCCAACCCCAACACTACTGCTGTCTATCTGTTCCAGGCAAACTTTACGGAATATCTGAAATGCAAGTTTCAAAGACTTTCCCAAAAATCTTCTATATTTCGGATGGTCTGCGGCCCAATACAAAAATAAAAAAACTTTCTTGTGTAATCACAAGCAAGATTTTGGAGCTTAGGCTGAATGGCATTTTGCAGCAACACCACATGGAAAAGGTCCATGCGTTGGGGTGGGGGCCACAGTAAAAAGACTAGCAGCCAGAGCAAGCCTACAAAGACCCTATGAGGACGAAATAATGAATGCAAGGCAACTGTTTGAATGGGCACATTAGAACTTATCTAACATAGACTTTAAATTTGTGACGATTGAAGAATACATTAAAACTGAAGAACAACTAACCAGCCGGTACAGTATAGCTGTAACTATATCAGGCACTCAGAAATTTCATGCCTTCATACCTCTCACGTGTGGAACCAAAGTAAATGTGAAATTATTTTCTTCTGAAGTTTCAAGTATATTTCCTGTTGTAAATGTCATACAGCAGATAGTAGACATCAAGTCTGATTCAGTGTGTTGATTTGACATGGAATTACCCGGTTGAGGCCTTAAAGTAATTTTTGAAGGGGGAGAAAAATACATTTAAATTTTATTGGCTTCCGAAGTGAAATAAGGCGAATGATATTGCTTCATGTTATCGTAAAAACGCAATGGTTAACGAAGAAATTTTGTCTTCAGCTATCATCAGATAACTAATCGATCTCAAACAAGCTGACCATCTACTACTGTGGAGATATTTTACTTGTTTTTCTAGTGGTGGAGTGACAATTTTTTTTTTAATGTTACTTAAAACATGAAATGCAAGATTATTATTGAAAGAATATATACAAGAAGAAAGAAGGAGATTACAAAATAATGAATTAATACCATTAATAATGGTTTTTGCACAAGTTTTCAGCTGAATATTGTTCAAAAATCCAGTCTATTAAACCTGCCCTCACACAGTTTAAAGGTTGGATCATTTTTGAAAAATAATATGAAAAGGAAATTATGCACTGTAGCAATGAGATCTATGGATATAAAAGAACCCCTTTCCTTGGTTCAAAAATAATGAGAAAGCTTTTGAAAATGGCCATCTTTGTATGTGAAAGAAGAAGCTGGAAGAATGAAAAAGTGAAAATCCTGTAACATTACGAAATGGAGAACATTAATATAAGTTGACTTTTTTTTCTCTTTACATGTTTAAGAAACTCATTGTTATGAAATGCAGTAACTTCCAACTGCTGAGGTCACTAGTAATTCCAAAGTGACATTCTAGAATTTTAAAACTAAAATTACTTGATTATTTGTTTTGGGTTCATTGATGTGATAAAATCTCTTTTCTCCATATTAGGGTGGAGAATATTTTATCTATTAGGTCATTAAGAAAAAGCTGGATCATATATATAAGGGGACATAAAAAAAAAAGTTTCTACTCGTGTCGGTTGAAGTTGAGAATAATAATCTTGCCACCAACAAAAAAAAAAAAAGAAATCTCATTAGCTGCAAATTGCTTCTTTCTACTATACCCCAATGTTTTACTGTCTGAAATAAATTTCTGATGCAAAACGTTGAAATATTTTATTACTAGCATTAAAGGAAGATAAATAAGTGAAGCTTGAATGTTAATTAGATTTGGATTTATATTATATAGTCATACGTCGGAATTACGTATAATTAGCATTAGAACCATATCCAAGAGTTTGTCTGATTAATACATGTAGTATACAATGCTGCATCCACAATGTGTTAATACTACTAGTGTATGTTTCATTAGATTGTTTTCAAAGACGACTTCATGCTTGTCTTCTGTGCTTAATATTAGTTTAATAGCATAAAAGTAATAACTTGGATTATTTTCTCATGCTTAAATTTGAGTGCACACACATTTAAATCTCAAGAAGTTTTTGGTTTTTTTTTTTTAATTGCGAACAATTTGAATTATGAAACTATTTATTTTATTCAAAGGTATTTCTAGAAATTTATTCCCAATTCTTTCTATTTCCAGATGCAGATAATGGTATTAGCTTAAAATGCATGATGTAACATAAGTAAAAAAAAAAAAAAAAGTTTGTACTCGTGTCGGTTGAAGTTGAGAAGAATAATCTTGCCATGAAATAAAAAAAGAAGAAATCTCGTTTGCTGCTAATTGCTTCTTTCTACTATCTGCTGTAAACCTCAATGTTTACTGTCTGAAATAAATTTCTCATGCAAAACATTGAAATATTTTATTTACTAGCATTAAAGGAAAGTAAATAAGCGAAGCTTGAATGTTACTTAGATTTGGATTTATATTATATAGTCATACCTTGGAATTACGTACAATTAGCATTAGAACCATATCCCAGAGTTTGTTGTCTGAATAATACATGTAGTGTACACTGCTGCTTCCACAATGCTAGTGTATGTTTCATTAGATTGTTTTCAAAGACGACTTCATGCTTGTCTTCTGTGCTTAATATTAGTTTAATAGCATAAAAGTAATAACTTGGATTATTTTCTCATGCTTAAATTTGAGTGCACACACATTTAAATCTCAAGAAGTTTTTGGTTTTTTTTGTTTTTAATTACGAATAATTTTAATTATGAAAATTTTCCAACAATTTATTTTATTCAAAGATATTTCTAGAAATTTATTCCCAATTCTTTCTATTTGCAGATGCAGATAATGATATTAACTTAAAATTAAATCGACAAGGAATTTTCCGTAACTTCGATGAAATGAGGAGAAATGCAGTAATGACTGATGCTATCCTGAAATGTGATGAAACTGAGTTTCCTGTCCATAAATCTTTTTTAGCTTCAGCAAGTGAATACTTTCATGCAATGTTTACTTGTGGATTACAAGAAACAACAGACAGTATCATTGAGTCCAAGAATATTGATCCAAAATCAATGCGCACTGTCCTGAACTTCCTGTATTTAGATTCCCTAGAATTCGACCAGGAGTTTGAAAGTGTGTGTAATCTACTGGATGCATTGCATTATTTCCTGCTTCATAGTGCTTACAAAGACTGTAGATCAAATCTTCTTTCATTGCTTTCCGAAACAACTTACAAAACCATATGGGATATAGGATTGAAATATGATGACAAAGAAATCCTTAAAGCTGTGGAGGTATTTATATGCAGAAAAGCAGCAGAAATCCACCAGACAAATGATTTTGTTAATCTTAATGTTTGTCAAATCAGTCGACTGGTGGAATGTTTTGTGAATATGTCATATCACAGTGTTGAACTTATTGACATTATTTTTAAATGGGTCGAATTTGATAAGACTAATAGAGTTAGTCACCTTACAGATGTTTTTTCTAAAATAAACTTAACAAAATTGTCATCAGAATTTATGAAGTTGCTTATTAATCACCCACTTATTAATGAAAATACAGAGTTGTTGGATTTGATTTCTTCAGTGTCTATATTAACCCCTAGATCTTATAGCAACATCAATCAGACCCTCAGTTTACAAGTTGTTGTTTTAGGTAAAAATGAAGGTCAGCAAGTATGTGATATGTTTGTGTACTCTCTGCATTGGGATAAGTGGACTAATATTAAATTACCACGTGTTAAATTTGAAGTTAATAAATCCTGGTGTAGTGATTACCACCCATTTTGTGGATATTCAGATGCTGTTTACGATGGTCGACATAATAGATTGGTAGTAGTCAGCAGAAACACTGCCAACTGGATGGTTGATATAATTGAATCTTTAATTTACCCTGAAGACTCACCATCCAACAAAAAAATAACAAGGTTTAAGCAGAATGACTACAATGACTGTCGTATTTTGATTGACAGTGGCAAAGTTTATGTTGCTGGGACATTTGAGGTTGATCGTATCTCCTTTTTAGAATATGATAATGAGGTTAGAGATTATCAGCTAATTTTTAAAGAAATGGATCTCAACCATTCTTGTCCATTGTGGAAGAATTTCACATATGAATTTCACATATGCGAAGGCTATCCATTACCAAATCTGATATCGTTTATTAACAATGGAATGGATTTCTTAGTCATACTGATGAAATGGAAGAAAACGAATAAACACTCATTACGTTGTTATAAGTTTCAATTTGATTCTTCTGATCAATCTTGGAGCCGAAGCCTGGATGATGATGATGATGATGAAATGTATGATGGTTTTGAGGTTCCATTTGAATTCACTAGCACAGAATTTCTAATTGCAACTGTCTCAACACAGATCATTTTTAAGAGAAAAGAATGTGGTGGGTATATTTTTGATATATGTGAGAAGAAGTTTTCTGATATGTTGCCAATGGAAAATGAACCAAGGAACATTGTTCGTTTGACAAGCTGGAAGGAAACGCTATGGGCTTTAGATACATCAAACCAAATCTATGTTTGTGATTTTAAAATGAAGAAATGGGACAAAATTTGTCAGATTCCTGCTACTGAAACTTTCGTTGCACATAAACTGTTAGTAGCAGAAATATGAATCTTAATGAATTGCAAGGAATTTTCAGAAAGAATGAAATGCTCGGTTGAATAAAAACAAAAATTGAGTAATTTAAGATGAGCTTGGATTTTAAGATCATCTTAAATGTAACCATAATGTTTGCGATACGTTAACTCAACACCTATTATTGAGTGGTCATGAATATAAGAAAAAATATGCTTGAGAACTAAGCAATAAGGAAACAAAAATCGGAAATTATTTAATATTTTGAAGAAGCCTAATTGACTTAAGGGAATAATTTCTTGTTTCTAATTCATTTGAATCCTCTCTAATATAAGAAGTAGAATTTTCTTGTTGTGGCTTCCTTTCTTACAATGGCTGAATTTGGATTTGAGAATATTGTCCTCAATACAGATTCTCATTTCCTACACCCAGTAAATCCATTAAATAAAATTTTTGAATAATTTTCTTAGTAATTATTTATATTTGCTTTTTAAATATTCTTGATCTTTGCTATTTTTTATAATTTTCATAACATTTGTTAGTATTACCTGGATTAATAATTGTTAACTGTCTGTTTTTCCATCATTGAAAAGTGCCATATTTTAAAATGTAGTAGATATGAATTCTCAGCTGAAATTAATGGCGTCATTGACTTAAGAAACTGTTCATATCCTCAATTTCCTGTTTTTTTAAATGATTTTGGTTACTTATGTTATCCTTTAGCTAATTGGTTTTCAAGATATTTAATAAATTAATAGGAATTAATTATTGTATGATAGACCTTATTATTAAGTTCCTTATTAGGAATTTGAAAAAGAGGTAGTGATACTTAAGGTACAGATGATAAGCTTAAACTTACTATCTCTGGTTCAAATTATATGATTTTTATCTATAAGGTTACGCAGCTATTAAATTTGAGTGGCAAAATAAAATAATATAGCTGTTGCA
>JAFIDM010082942.1:0-21991 GCA_023159025.1 Thereuonema tuberculata | reverse complement strand
CATATATATTAACATTTTAACCATATATAAACCACCAAACACAAAGAAAGGTAAATTTACTGAAGAATTAGAGAATCTGTTCATAAAAAATGAAAATATATTGAACAACTGTCCAACTATACTAATTAGCGACGTAAATATAGATCTTTTCAAAATGATTAAAAACAATGCAGTACAGAAGTACTTAAAACTTATGTGCAATAATCGTTTTAAAAATTGTCGTTACGGAACAACAAGAAACAACTGTACAATTCATGGAAATACGAAAACAAATATAGATCATAGTTTCATAAATAAGCATGATATCGAAACACCAGGAATGATATGGAAAGAACGAATCTCGGATAGTAAGAGTTGAAAATGAGAAAATAACAGATTCAAATATAATCTATAAAGAACTAATCAATGAGGTTAACAAAAGAAAATTCATGAAAATCTATTTATATAAAAAGAAAAGTCCTGACTCACTCACTGATTCATTCATCAACGCCCACCCCAAACCCTTAGACCTACTAAGCTGAAATTTTGCACACAGGTTCCCTTTATGATGTAGACAAGGAATAAGGCCGGATTGTTCAAAATTCCTGCGGGATAGGGAATAATCTAGCAAACTGTCCATGAAGTGTGTGTGGCGGCTACCCCAACCAGCAATACAACTAAGTTAAGCGGAGAAGGCCACAATGGGTTGGGAAGTCGTATATTCTCCGATTTCAATATTAATTCGCTAAATAAATAAAGTTTGTTTTTTAATGCCATATATGCAAGAGTTCCGGAGCGAAGCGAGGGTACCAGGCTAGTATATATAATATTTCAGCTTTAGCGATTCAAAATCTTCATTATCTAGAAATCCTAGATCTTATTTCTTCTCTCGATGTGAAGTTTTTTCAGAATTGCTCAAATTTACAATCTATACATTTATCTAATAATAAGTTACAGTATCTATCATCAGCTACTTTTATTATTTGTGCAAAGTTACATTCTTTGAATTTAGCAGGAAATTTCCTCAATTACAAGGTAACAAACTCCATCGAACTGGTACAAAAAGCCATACAGAAACAGAATATTAACAGAATGTTAAATATCTCCTCTAATAAAATTGGAACATTTATATATACTCATATATTCATATAATTCATTTTGTGAATAGATTAAAATTTCTAGATTTTAGTCATATTCACATTTCATTTCCCTCTACTGAAGTATTTGAATTGCCAACATTTTTATTGCAATTAGATTATTCTTATAATAAGTTGCAAGATATTCATGAACAGAACTGTAATTGTCTTCCCATAAATAAGTATAAAAAATTAACTTTGCTCACAACAACATTTCCGGATTTAAATTTCAAAAATTATTATTTAAAAAGAACTGCTTAAGTTTTATCAATCTTGATGACAACAACATTTAAAATATCAATTTATTTTTAAGACAATCTTACACAGAGCAATCGAATCCACCTTCTACAATCTCAATTAATAATAATCCAATTACATGTGATAGCAAAATAGAATCATTTAAAAATCAAATTAAAATATTCAGCATTGATTCAAATATTATAGCATCCATTGAATTCATTGTTTTTGATACAGGTTGTTCATTAGAGACTCTATTCAAAGGTTAATTCTTTGATTTTCCTTATGATGTATCTGTATGGTATGAAAAGGATTGCCCTGTACCTTTTAGGTGCATTACCATCATAGGAGAAAACAAGACTATCATAAACTGTTCTAATTCTAAGCTTTTTGTTTTACCAGAAGCATTTCCTTCATCAGTTACTATCATTTTATCCGAGGACAACAATATATCTCATTTAAAAAGTAATTACTGCTTAGGTTCAGCTGGATTTTATTTCTTTAGTTGGAATCCAATTGTACAGACTAACAGGACTAACAGGTTACAAAAGTATTAATGAACAGCAGTTGCCTTCCTTTAAAATGAACCACACTATGAACCCATGGATATGTAATTGTAGCAATATAGAATTTCAGAAATGGCACTCACTTAATGAAAGCAAACACGTTGAAGATGTTCTTAAAATCATGTGCTCGGATAGTGATCAATGGTTTTCTTTGGGCCAATTTATGTGGAAAACCACTTACTTTTAAGTTAATAATATCATTTCTTCTACTTTTTTTGTTATTACTATTGGCAACTATTTTATACTTTCGTCATAGGAAAACATTCCATCTTTGGTTGTATTCTTTAGAATTTTGTAGATGTTTAATTAAAGAAGGATTAATTGATCGAGACAAAATATTTGATGCGTTTATCTGTTATAGTTCAGAAGATTATAGCTTTGTAGCTGCTTAGTTACTCCCTGTGTTAGAAAATGAATGACTTTATTAGAGATTATGTATTCATGAACGTGATTGGCTTGCAGGAGAACTAATCACGCAGCAGATTATAAATTCAATAGAAAACAGTCGACGAATCATTGTTATTCTTTCAGAGAATTTCGTGAAGAGTAATTGGTCTATGTTTGAGTTTCAATTAGCTTATTTTCAATCCATTCAAGATAAAATCAATAGGATTATTATAGTTGTTTTGGGAGATTTACTATCTAAGCATGATATGAGTGTGGAAATGAAAATGTATATTATCATGTACACATATCTTCGATATGGAGATAATAGGTTTTTTGATAAGTTAACATTTTTTATGCCAAAGAAGAATTATAAAAATCAAGAGAATAGAGATGAAAATTTAGATGTTTCTACTATGGAAATAGTAAATATGGAAAATTTAGATTAAATTAACAGAAACTATATATAAATAAAATTCTCTAATATAATATTAGTTTGAGATAGTTCTTTGCGTATTTCTGAAAAATTACAGCTCTATCTAGTATCTCAAACTCACATACAAATAAAGAAATTCTAAAAGTGTTAAAATGTTTTTATTTGTCATTGATTTTCTGATGATAAATGAGTCAAATTACTTTTTTCTAAAGTAACTATTCTTTTTAGCTTTAGCTCAGAAATCAATAATTTGATTTTACATGTAAACTACTGTAAATAAAATAATTTTGTTTTGTTATGGAGTTTTTTTTCCCTTCAGTTTGCTGGAGTTTTATTTATTATTTATCGTTAACATTTACAATATCCTTCTAAAGACACTTGTTTAAGTACAATGGCATTGATCTCTTCCCTTCGAATGCCGTACAATTAAAATAAGAAATCAGTTGGTTAATGATAGAATTTTTGAATATTAATTTTAAAAATGTTAGAAACAAAAAGTAATACTGTGAATTAAAGCACATACAATAATATAACATACTATAAGATGATATGGGAGATACTTCAATAATAACTTACACTACGGCCTCAAAAGGCCTATTGTGTATCCCAATGTCATTGAATTATGCGTAGGTCCTACCATTTTATTTATCTGTAGTATTTTATGCAGAGGTAGTAAACAAATAGCTTGAAGGAATGAGAAAACCTATTTCTAGCATATTGTATCTTACGCTAGCAAGTTCCTCACACTCACTTAGGATGTGTAGTGCTGTTTCATCAGCTTGTCCACATCGTCTGCAAGAAGGATTTGAAAGAATATTTAGGTTAAAAAGTGTTTCATTAGATGGGAGTGGCCTGTCAGTAGTCTAGTATGCTTTTTTTTAATTTAATAAGCTCTTTTTATTAAAGGCTCAGTAATGAAGAGCTTTGTGTGTTTCTGTCCCATAAGATTATTTCAGTAGATCTTTTGCTGATTCCTTACCCAGTCACGTTCAGCAGTTTTAGTGGTTTCAGCAGTGATCTCAGAAACTGGTTCTGATCTAAAAGATAAGGTTTCAGCTCTTTTTGTTTTGTTTTTGTTATTTTATCAGCTAGCTCGTTACCTGCAATCCCTTTTTTTTGTGGTAACCATAATATGTTTTGGGCTTTGTTTTTTACATTCTTCTACTACTTTAGAGCTAATGTGGGGAGAGTTTAGGGCTTTAGAAGCTGTCTGACTATCTGTGAATATATAAATGTTCCTATTTTTATAGATTTCATTGATTACATTTAATACTCCAATAAGTAAACAAAATTATCACTGAATAAAATACTTGAACAACAAATTCTTCATTACTCATCACTATATTTGGCAGGAAATATCTTATAGTGCTTCTTCAGCTTAAGTACAGAAAAATAATAATATAACAAACAGAAAAACAGGCAAAGTTTTAAACAACATAAAAATGGCAAAGATTACAATGTTTATAATTTAAAGAAGAAAATTTGTAATTGTCAAAGGACAACTATAATTCAAAGATTTCATGATTTTTACAATTTTAAATTTGGAAAAATTTTAAGAAAATTGTGAAAATCATGAAATCTTTCAATGATTGCTGTCCATTTACAATTATAAACTTTGTAATCTTTGCTATATTTAGATTGTTTGAAAACTTTATCTATTTCAATGATTGTTATCCATTAAGAATTGTAAATACATGAAATCTTTCATTAATTATCGTCTACCACCATCTTTGTTTTAAATTATAAACATTGAAATCTTTGCCATAATAATGTTGTTTAAAACTTTGCCTGTTTTTCTTTTTGTTATATTATTCTCTATACTTAAGTCTGAGAAAGCAGAATAAGAAATTTCCTTTGAAATATAGTAATGAGTGATGAATAATTTGTTGTTCTAGTATTTTTAATCAGTTATGATTTATATTTTCGTAAGCAAATTGTAAAATGGCGTATGTTTCAGCTTGGAATACTTTTGAAAAGATTCCTAGGCTTAGACTAATGTCTTTCGTTGGTTTCATCCCTCGACTTCCAGCTCCTGTTTTCCCACTTTGTTAAGATCCATCTGTGAACAAGATAAATCCATTGACATCATTGGTTTTTATTTTTTCGTTGTTCCATTCTTCTTGGCTAGAAATCTTAATGCGAAAAGGTTTGGATAAATGAAATCCTAGGTGTCATTTCAAGCGAAACCATATGCAGAAATTGATCTTATAAATATCCTTAGCTCTAATGAATGTCCCAGATTACAATATTGTGGTTTCCACAGATTACTAATTTTTAATTTATGTATAGTTGCGTCTGCTTCAATTGCCAAGTGAAGAGGGGGTAAATCAAGAAGGACCTCCATACTGGCAATAGGGGTTGTTTTGATTGCCCCAGTGATTCCCACACATCTGCTAGCCTTTGTAAGGTGTTCAATTTTTTCCTGAACCAAACACAAACCAAAAAGCACTTGTATACAAATAAATAAATATAAAATTAAACTTACTTACAATGTTACTAATCCCCATTAACTCGGAATTCATTTTCAAATGTACAGCTAATTCCTTTGATTCATCTTAGTGACATGCCGGAAATAAGTCAGGCTACGCCATGTGGATCAAATTCACGCCGGAGTCTATTTTATCACTGTAATCTAGAGCCTATTGTTGAGCGTCGTAGAATACATAATTTTTGAAATACTAAATATCATATAACGGTGGTCGCTGAGATTTCATGGTTATAGCTTCGTTGGAGTCTTATAACAGCCGATTCATAAATTTTACGTAAGTTGGTATCCTGATAAAACCATATAGAATAGGTTCAGTGATGTAAAGGGAGTGTCCGTAACCATAGAATATTGAAGGGTGCATTCTAATTTTTATTAGATTAAGGATTTTTTATTAGAAAGATTTTATGACCTCCCAAAATCTCAGAAGCTTAACTTCTGTGACTAGTTCATAATTGAAGGAATATTGAACTTTTATACAATCTCCTTAAATAACATAAAATTTAACAAGATGGGATATGTTAAAGTAACACATGATCCAAATATACATTCTTAGTGCCTGATTAATATTTCAACTCAATAATGAACACTATAGATCGGGAGACAGCTTTAATCTTTTCAGAAAGTATATTAAGTAGCAATAATCAAACATAGTAATAAATATTACTGAAGCAGCAGTGAAAAATCAACATAATTTCAAATATTGTTTGTGTTAGTAGCTATTTCTCATTCTATATTTTGGCGAACTATGCTTTTAGTTTATGTTTCCAAAAATTCATTACAAAATAAAATTAGTTTTTAACTATATTGACTTCGTTTTCAATAAAGACCAATGAAAATTAAAGAAATTGAAACAAAAAAACAAATCTTAACGTTCATAATAATTCATAATAATTCATAAATCAAGAAAAAAATCACAACTGGACAGTAAATATCGCATCAGTGCGCATCCTTCCTCTTTACTTTATATGAGGGGTTCGTTTTATATTGATTCGATTTACGACGTCACTGCAGGAACGCAACAACGGCGTAAAACATGGGCTGCCTGTATTTCATAGGTACTAAATAGAAATGAAACAAATGAAATAAAAGCTGCTGTTACTAAATGAACAGGTGGGTCAACAACGAGAATATTACTGCAAGAATGGCGAATTCAAGCAAAGGCAGCGTGTTTTGACACCTGAAAAGAACAAGCTTCCAATATTAATATTCAAACAAGCCTACTGTTTAAAATAGTTACAAACCAGAAAACCTACTGAAAACGCTCTCAGCGGTTTTTTAGAAATGAAAAGACGCGAATTTGTAATACTGAAGGTATTTTAGGGTGTTTCGCTCTGAAACAGCAAAGGAATCATTTGAGAAACAGCCCTTTATACGCCAACAAATCTATATGAAAGAGGATCATTTTGCTTTTCTATTTCATATATAAAGATTACATCCGTTTAAAAATATATTAAAATGCAATTTATAGTACAAATTACTTCAATATCTTTCTTTCTTCTTCTTACGAGTTTGGCCTTCTATGGACCGCGGGAAACAATTGACTAGATGAATAGTCTTTTCCTCTCCTCCCAGTATTTCTTCATTCTCTCACTCTGCTTGCGCCTTCTGTCATCTGACCAGATTACCTTGGTCCTCGTAGTTTCTTTACCCTGGAACCCCTGGAATCCATTAACTCTCATTCTAAACATTTTCCTATTCCAGATCTCTTCTGAATTAATCCCAACTTGTTGCATGTCTCTTCTAGTTTCCTCAACCCATTTAGTCGTCGACTTTAAGTTGGTGATATAGTCGAAGATCTTCTTAGTCAATCTAGATTCGCTCATTCTTACGAGGTGACCATAAAATATCAGTCTTCTCTTACGTATCGTGTCTGTACTCTTTTCCACCCGTTTGTATAAATCCATATTTTTCCTCTTCCTCCATGTACCATCCTCTCTTTTTTCCGGTCCGAGTATCTTTCTTAAAATTTTTCTTTCTCTCTTTTCAAGTTCCTCTATTTCCGCTTTTTTGTTTAAAATTAGGCATTCTGAACTGTAGATCCCTTCCGGCTTGACAACCGTGATATAGTGTCTGAATTTTGCGTTTTACTTCAATATCATTTTAGTTAAAATTTATTTATTTTATAAAATAAAAAAAGAAATCCTAAAAAATAAAGTAGAAACACAAATACAACTTATATTCATTAACTTTTATTAAAAATATTATAAAAATTGTTTTAACCAAAATTACAATCATAATTGAAAGAATTAAATAAAAATTTGAAATAATTTTAATGAATTTTTATTTCATTTACACCTTTTATTGGAATGTGTTTTAATTAAAGTGAATTCAAGTTTTAAGTACCGTATTGTCCGGCGTATAAGACGACTTTTTAAACCAGGAAAATCTTCTCAAAAGTCGGGGGTCGTCTTATATGCCGGGTGCTGAAACTTATACGCGAGTATATCCGAAACTCTATATTTTAATAGGAAAAATTGGGGTCGTCTTATACGCCGGACAATACGGTAGCTCTTTATGCTTTTCTTTTAAATTCACAATTATTGCTTTTACTAATAGATTTTTCTTTAATAATTTTAATTTTAAAATTAATAAGCATAAATTTACGGATATAATGGACATTGAAATTGATATTTTAAAGTCAACAACGAATAATTTGTTTGAAAAAGAAAATAAATAATAATCCAAGTAAATTTCAGAGCAATGATTACAATCAGAGTTGAAAATCACAGATACCAGAACGCCACAATATCGCTCATTACTAGATACAAACAAAATAATTTATAAGCATTTGATAATTTTATTACTTTTTCAACCATTTTGAACATTTCACTGGTGAATATTTTGAATTATTCAAATGTGACCAATTAAAAAATTTCTCTTAAATTGAGTACGCGAAAGCCGCTAACGCACAGACTTTTACTGCAACGACTTCAGGGAATCTTTAAGAACATAAGTGGTCTCCGGAATTGTTTATTCGTTTTAAAGAATTTGAAGTCTATTAATTTATTTTCTAATTGCCACAGTTATTCATTAGTAGATCATCGCAACTTATTTATTATAAAAGTAATTTAGAATATATCCATTTTCTTTCAATATCTGACTTATCATTAGTATTCTAAAACTCATCTTTCAGCGTAAATAAAGCGAGAAACAAAAACAAACAGAAAACGAAATACGATACCTATAGTTTAAACAGCATTTTTAAACTTATTCTTAACAATGTTGAAGTGGAATTTTAAATAATATTTGAAGAAGTTATCCACATTTTCTTTTTATCAAAATATCTATTTCTTTTGTTTCGTTTTAAAAAATATATAGAAATCTTGGCATTAGAAATTTGAAACACTTAATTATGGAAATACAAATACTCAAGTAATATTGCTTCTGAATTAATAGAAAGAAAACATCAAGACAAGCATCAGACTGTAACAAATAGAGAAGTGCATCTATTCATAAGGGTCAGGTACAAGTCGTCATGAGCAAGTCGCCGCCGCCCATTCGATTCTCTGCGAAATAAATTAATTCTACAAATTCGAGTAAGGGAGTTTATTTATTTCCTGGGAAATAAGTTCGTTTATTATAACAAATACAACTGATAAGTATAATAGTACACTTTATTTGATTATTTACAAACAAACAAAATATTCATTTTTAAAAAAAAATAACAAAAAAACTATGTAAGATAAATTTGTATTTCCAAGTATATTTTGCAGAGGCTTTAGTATGAACTTAAGTAATAGCCGTGCCGCCTTGGCCGAGCGGACTAGACAGCGGTCTGCCGTGTGGTCAGTGTGCCGCCACCTGAGTTTGAATCCCGCTAGTGGCATGTCTGTTTCTTTCTTCTTCTGTGTTTCATCCATTTCTTCCCTGGAACTTACAATTTCAGGATTATTCCGGACGAGATAAGAATCTCGCCCCCCATAGACTATTCCAGCCTCTTCCTGACGTTGTCGGGTCGGGCTAACTCGGTGGTCCGTCTGTGACCGAAAAGAGTAAAAAAAAAGAACCTAGGTAATTAACATTAATCCGCTTTACCTGTCTTAAATTCGTAGAAATTATTTTTGTCCATTACTTCTATTCCTAATTAAAAAAAAATCATTATAGTAATAACATTTTTAAACTTTTTAACATAATACCAAAAAAACATTATTTTTTAATATTTTTTTTTTTTAGTGAGATGCCTTTTAGAAAAATTTATAGTATGAAAAAAAATATATATTGTATATATTATTGACAATAATGTTGAGTAAAAACTTTCAAAATGTTTAATATAACGATTTAATCACTATTACATTCAACATAGCTTTTCAAGTATAAGATTCAAAGACGATAAGAAGTCATCGAGGTTTCTCGTAACTTATGAGGGTTCACATTCTATCTATTTACTTTAGATAATTCTTAAATTTTAAGAATTGATTCTTATTTAATTTGTTTAATTTAACGTATTTATGATTCGAAATTGTTTGCCCTTAAGAATTAGCCTATGTATAGAATATAGAAATATTTGTGAGCAGTTCTAAAACGTATTTTTTTTAGTGAACTGGCCTCTGGGAATTGAATCCGGTTCCTCCAGTTCGCTAATTACTGCCTTAATAGTTTCATTAAAATAACTATGAAAATATGAAAATAGAAAAATGGAAGTTTTGAAAATAAAAAAAATTGGTGATTTCCGTACCTTGGTAGCTTTTAGGGCGTCGAAGATATAATCTCCGATTTTGAATGTCTTTTAGAACAGGTGATAGTATGAAAAATAGCCAACGTTTTTAATCATATACGAAACGAAATTCCCATTTTTACAGAGAGTTGAATGAACCCTTGGGCCAGTATGAGGAGACGTAACCTAGAAAAAATACTCAACCACCCTATAGATAAAGTAGGCGCTTCCATCTCGAAGTCTAGTGCGCCTACCACTGGATCACAGGTCCAAGGAAATACGATAGAACTAGTTTTCATTACTAACAGACCAATCACAGATGAATATTAGTAACATTCCCAATACACTCAATTATATCAGAGACTAATCTATATATATAAAAATGAATGTATCTTTTTTTCTTCGTCTCTTTGTCCCTTTGTCCTTTATACGCTCGTATGCCCTTTGACCTATCTGGACCAAACTTTGCAGAATTACTCTTTAGGACACCGCGGAAAAGATAGGATACCTTAGAACCCGGACCCAACCCCCCAAAGGGGTTGAAAAGGGGTAAAAGCTCTGATAAACCCAATATCCACCTGGTGGTCAAAATAAGAACTACACAAATATTGTGTAAAGTGAAAAATTCGCTCTCCTATGGGGGGGCAGGGACACCACACTTGGGTGGGAGGAAGCAAACACAAAGGCTGAAGTGTCCCACCCCGACCGACACCGGGACCTTATATTTAGGGCCCCTTCTCGGGCCCCCGAGTCAATTGCAAATAAGGAAAAATTCGCTCTCCTATAAGGAGCAAGGACACCCCACTGGGTGGGGGAATGGCAACACATGGGCCTAAGTGTCCCACCCCCGATCGACACCGGGACCTTACATTTAGGGCCCCTTCTCGGGCCCCCCAAGTCAATTGCAAAAAAGGGAAAAATTCGCTCTCTTATTTGGGGCAGGGACACCACACTTGGGTGGGAGGAAGCCAGCACAAAGCCTGAAGTGTCCCAATCCCGACCGGCACCGGGACCCTATATTTAGGGGCCCTTCTCGGGCCCCCGAAGTCAATTGCAAATAAGGAAAAATTCGCTTTCCTATGGGAGGAAAGGACACCACACTTTGGTGGGGGGATGCGACACAAGGGCCTAAGTATCCCACCCCCGATCGACATCGGGACCTTATATTTAGGGCCCTTTCTCGGTACCCCCCACCAAGTCAATTGCAAAAAGGGAAAACTTCACTATCCTATGGGTGCAGGGACACCACACTTGGGTGGGGGGGATGCGACACAAGGGCCTAAGTGTCCCACCCCCGACCAACACCTTGACCTTATATTTAGGGCCCTTTCTTGGCACCCCCCCAAGTCTATTGCAAAAAGGGAAAACTTCACTCTCCTACGGGGGCAGGGACACCACACTTGGGTGGGGGGATGGCGACACAAGGACCTAAGTGTCCCATCCCCGATCGACACCGGGACCTTATATTTACGGCCCCTTCTCACGAGCCCTTTCTTTCTTTGAGTGGCATTGCAACGCATGCCGGGTACAGGTAGTATTGAAATAAAAAGAAGAAAAAAGATATTGAATTTCACTCACTCCTTCAACTATCATCAACGGAAGGTGGGACAGTTGTTTCGTCCTTATTAGGACTCATCAGCTGGATTTGTTCAGGAACTATCAAAATTGTTTTCTCGCCTTCAATATGGATATATAATAAAACTATGGTTAAATGATTATGAAAATTATAAATTAGACTGAAAGCCACTGCTGAGCTGTTAGTGTCTTTCAATACTTTGAAATGTTCGCCAATTCTGTTTGTAGTTTGTCTCTTAGTCTAGTCTTCTGGTTTTCTCACAAATGAAGACTTTGAATTGTGAAGAACGGCATCCCAGTGTTCAATCGACTATCTCAACAATTGCATTTACAGGAAATACCGAATGCTACAGTAATAACGTTACGCTATAATTTCTGTATTGTAAAAGAGCTGGGAATTTCATGGACACGACAAAGTCAGCAGTGGGAGAATATATTTAATGAAAGCAGGAACCATTTTAACAAGTTTAACGAAGGCATCATCTGTTGTGTGAAGACAAATCTTATTCGAGGATATTAAAAGAAGAAATTCAAAAACTTAAGAAATCTCAGTATTTCAATTGAGAAAACAGCTATCCAATATCATGAAGTTTCTCAGAGGAGATGAAGAATTTGGGGATAAATTTTGAAGATGGTAGAGATAGTTACCATAAGAAAAATGTATCTGGGCTATTCCAGACCAAGTCATCCAGGGCTGACATCCACTTGCCACAGCTTTCTTTGAAAATTTGTATGTTCAATGTATACACTAAGTTAAGAAAAAAGACAAAATTTTATTTAATTCTAACAATTATTTTCATATTTATAGCCTTTTAAAGTTTTAAAGTTTTTTAAGTTTTAGAGTTTTACAGCAATGTAAAGAATAAATGATATTTACGCTAGGAATTGTTACACCCAACAATGTTGGGATTTAAATATGTTTTTACGGCATTAAAGTAAAAAGTACAAGATTTCTAAAACTCTACTTAGCTTATAGATGGAACAATATAGCGGTAAAAGTGAACGTAAATAAGCCTGTGGTCATGCTAGCCTATGGTTAGTAGGACTAGATTTTTCCTAATCACCAAATGTCTGGATTAAACAAAATCAGCTGTAAAGCAAGTTTGAGATGGTTGAAATTTAAATTTTTACTTTTGAAAAAAAAATACAATTTGGAGCATAGTTTCAATAAAGAGTTTTACAAAATTAGGAATTTATAAAATTTTTTATACAATTTTTTTTGAAAGTCTGCAGTTGGGTCTAGATTAGCGAGTACATATTGTAACGTATAAGATAACCACAGGACTTAACCTGTAGGGTAAGAAAAAAATAAATTAACCCCGCAAATTTGCTCTTAGTAGTGTAAGTTATTCAAAGTCTTCTCAAATGAAGTTTTGAAGTTGTTCCGATTCTTGATTATTTCCTTCCTCGAGTTGGAATCAATCGTATATAACCTGCCGAATTGTGAGGCTATTTCTGGAGGGTTTATGATGCACAGTAGATGAGCTGGTGGAACAGGATACTGGTCTTCTGTTCAAGGCCAGAAGAAATTTTGAGCTGAGCTGGGATGCATAAATAATACATTATAGTTACCGTATTTATAATTACCGTTATTCCAAATTAAAATGTTGAACCATTCCAATCCACCAGTGGCTTTCATATGCACAGGCCACAAAAGAGTGGAGATTTGGTTTTACAGTTTGTCGTATATTTTTAAAAAAATTTGCCTCAAACAAATATCATTGTTTGAACTAATTCTTTTTGGTGTGATTTCTTCATTTGTAGCAGATATAAAGAAGTGAAAGCTTCTTGTTCCTGTAATGGTTTGGCCAGATGAACTGCGACTTTCAAGAACTTTCCTATTGCTCTCAATATCTTGTTCACTTAAAAGAAGAAACTTATTTTTGAAAAAAGTTTTTTACACAAATTGTACATATGTTCTGCATTTACTATCTGATCACTTTCTTTAGTGCTTTGAAGGTTTTTCTTCGTTACTCTCCTTTTAACTGTGCCCCCAATGCCGTCACACACAGTTCTGCAGTGACTAGTTGTGTGAAATGACCAACTGCTTTTTAGTTGAAAGTCTGTTTCATGGCAACACAAGTTCATCATAGTTTTAAAAATTTTATACTTTGCACTGCAGCCATCAGTAAAGTATTCAACCTTTTCTACTTATGGAAAGTTCAACTTAACAAACTCCATAGTTTTTTCTTGTACTGAATAAACAAATGATACATCATGTTTTAAATCATCTGAAATGAAACACAGTGATGTTTCTTTTGTTGTGTTATCTTCATGTTTTGAATAAATCAGTACTAGATGCACTGAACAGCTTAAGTGGCTCCAGTGATAAGACTGCACTTCGTTTTGAAGATGTTAGTTGTAATTTTCTGCAAAACCCATAAGCACTGAAACTTCTTCAGACACTAAATTATCCTTCCTGTGCTTCATGTAAGAGTTTTGAGCATTTGTTATAAAAGAATCAATTTTCGGAATAGTATATTCAATGAATTCTTGGTGAGGAAGTAGCATTGTCTGTAGCTTCATTCGACCATCACTTATCCACTGTGAAAATTGGATTTCGTCTTCATCATCAAAATACCTATATTGAACATGTTTACTAGGCCTATTTTGTTTCAACCTTTGACCTCTTACTCTGTTTTTAATAAACTTTGTGGAGCATAAAATTTTATAGCGTTAAAAATAATTTATCAATTTTATCTACATATATAAAAATGAATGTATCTTTCTTTCTTTCTTTCTTTCTTTCTTTCTTTGTCTGTCCTTTATACACTCTTCGGCCCTTTGACCTATCTGGACCAAACTTTGCAGAATTACTCTTCAGGACCCTGCGCAAAAGATAGACTACCTTAGAACCCGGACCCACCCCCCAAAAGGGGTTGAAAAGGGGTAAAAGCACTGAAAAATCCAATATCCACCTGGTGGTTAAAATAAGAAATACACATATATTGTGTAAAGTGAAAAATTCGCTCTCCTATGGGGGGGCAGGGACACCACACTTGGGTGGAAGGAAGCCAACACAAAGGCTGAAGTGTCCCACCCCGACCGACACCGGGACCTTATGTTTAGGGCCCCTTCTCGGGCCCCCAAGTCAATTGCAAATAAGGAAAAATTCGCTCTCCTATTTGGGGCAGGGACACCACACTTTGGTGGGAAGAAGCCAACACAAAGGCTGAAGTGTCCCACCCCCGACCGACACCGGGACATTATATTTAGGGCCCCTTCTCGGGCCCCCCAAGTCAATTGCAAATAAGGAAAAAGTCACTTTCCTATGGGAGGCAGGGACACCACATTTGGGTGGGGGATGCGACACAAGGGCCTAAGTGTCGCACCCCCGATCGACATCGAGACCTTATATTTAGGGTTCCTTTCTCGCCCCCCCCCCCAAGTCAATTGCAAGAAGGGAAAACTTCACTCTCCTACGGGGGCAGGTGCACCACACTTGGGTGGGGATGGCGACACAAGGGCCTAAGTGTCCCACCCCCGATCGACACTGGGTCCTTATATTTACGGCCCCTTCTCACGAGCCGTTTCCGTCTTTGAGTGGCAGTGCAACGCATGCCGGGTACAGCTAGTATTGTAATAAAGCTCTTATAACTCAAAACCCCACCAATTTTGTTTCACCTTTTGAAAGACAATTTTATCCTCTTTTCTGTGATATATGGTTGTGTAGGGATATCTAGAGAGAGATTTTTGCTACATGGTTTTTTTTCTAAATTAGGTACACAATTCCGTAAAATACTTTTTTTCTTAAACTTCAGAATTTTTTTAACTATGATGGAAAGTTAAAAATTTTAATGTTCATAGCGTCACCTGATTCGGTATATAATACACTCATGGACAGAAAAATTAGCGCACCAAGAAGGAGTCGTCAAAATGAAACGAAAATTTACATACGTAATGACTACTATGATAAAAGTAAATGATAAGAAAATCAAAGAAAAAGGATAATTTATTTCAGAGAAAAAGGCAAAAGAACGGAGGAGTTAATACTCCGTTGGACCCCCTCTAGCGCGAATGCACGATGCGATACGATCGGGCATTGAGTCATACAAGTTCTGTATGATGTCTTGAGACATTTCGTTCCATATTTGCTGTAACCTTGCCTCTAGTTCGTTCAAACTCGTGGGATGCCCAACTCGTCGTCCCAAATGATCCCAGATATCGATTGGAGACAAATCTGGGGATCGGGCAGGCCAAGGAAGGGTAGTAACAGTGCGGAGACAGTCTTGTGACACCCTTGCCGTATGAGGCCGAGCATTGTCTTGTTGAAAAATGGCTCCTGGGAGCCGTTGCATGAGTGGCAACACATGTGGTTGCAGGATTTCATGAACATACCGCTGGGCTGTCATGGTGACACGGAACAATACTAGGGGTGACCGTGTATTGTAGGCAATGGCACCCCATACCATCACACCAGCTGTGGGAGCGGTTTGTCGCTGTACAGCAAAGGCAGGATTGAAGCGTTCACCACGGGCTCTCTACACACGAACACGATTGTCATCACCGCCGAGATTGAATCTGGATTCGTCGCTAAAGACGACCTGGTTCCATTCCGCTGCAGTCCAGTTTCCTCGTGCGCGGCAAAACTCCAAACAGAGGCGTCGATGGGTGGGCGTCAAGGGCAGCACACGTATTGGGCGCCGCGATACCAACTGTCCTTCAGCCAGGCGCCTTCGTATGGTTCGAGAAGACACAGCGGCCCCTAGTGAAGGTGCTACCTGTGCCTGGATGGCGGCCGATGAAGCAGTTGGCTGTACGCGTGCATTTCTGACTATGTGGCGGTCTTCTCGACGACTGGTCTGTCGAGGGCGTCCTGAGCCTGGTCTTCGTGTACATGACATCTCTCGGGTCGACTGGTCCCAACACCTCCTCACAACACAATCAGAGCGGCCTAATTGACGAGCTACTCGCCTAGCTGACCACCCAGATTCCATCATCCCGACGATTCTCCCTCTCTCAAACTGCGACAACTGCGTATACTGTCTTCGAACACGGCGTAATGGCATGTCTACCTCAGCTCTTCCTTTGTAAATGATTCAGCACACTCAAACAAGCTTTGGTTACCTGTTTTATACTCCACAGAGTACGATGTTCAACGCCCTCTACCGGCTATACGTAATGCGCAATCACGCTGCATTTCTAATCATTTCCATATCTCCCCGACATGTACCTTCATTGCAAGTTTCGTTACGATCCCGCAATTATTTCTTGGTGCGCTAATTTTTTTGTCCATGAATATATATAACAAATGAGTAAAATTTGAAACCTCTACCTTCATAAATAGAAATTTAATAACAAAAAACGTAATTACGTCAAGCTTGTTTCCGACCCGAACTGTCCTCGGAAATTAAAACCATCGAAAACTTTAAACGGTTATAACTCAGAAACAACTTGTAATAATTGAGTGAAACTTTTCCCTTTTTCTTATTTTTGTAGTCACATAATGTATAAAAAATTTTCATTACAATCTCAGTACCTTGGGTTTCAAATCAAGTTTTGGCTGTATGATTTGGCATGGAATGGCCCATCTATTTTTGTAATTGGACCAAAATTAAAGCAATATATCATATATTATGGAAATCCTTCAAGATGCTTCACGTGATGCCTATACAGACAAATAGAGAAGGAAAATATTTAATTGGAATAGTAAGACTTTGCTCAGCCAATTACCGAATTAATTTATTACAACATTTCATTACTTGTTTATAATTTATCAAAGGATTCCAAATATGTCATTTTCTTTCACAGGTTTAAGTCCCGATGCTTTGGATAATTCTGTTTTTTTCTTTATGCCAATGTCTTATCAATCGAAGGAACTGATGAGCTAGAATGTAACTATGATCATTATTACAAAGGTCATTATTCTGACTTATGGGATGTTTATCTAAGAGAACATTGAGAAGGAGAATATCTTCATTAAGAACTGGAAATAAAAAAATAGCTGTATTATTAGGTGGAAACCCATTGCACTGCGATTGTCACTCTGTTCCTTTAAAAAACAATCTGAATCTAAGAAAGGCAATTCAAATTCCAGTTGATTTAAATGCTGATGATCTCTACTGTAAAACTCCCATTAATCTTAATAATCTGCTTTTTAATGAAGTCGATCAGATGAGCCTGAAATGTACAACGGACTAACTGATCTGTCAGAATTAATGTGAATGCTTTCACGATTCAGAAGCACATGTTATAGAATGCAGAGGTGCTATTTTATATAAACCTCTATTCTATGGAAAACAAACAGATATTTTTCTTTTAGATTTGAGCTTTACCACTTTTCATGAAAATATGAAACTATCAGAATCACAAACTCTGATAAAAATTCAGCAACTGAAGATGAATGGATTTTTTAAAGAATAACAACGTTTCATTATCGCCAATATTTCAGATCTACAATATTTAGATCTTTCAAATAATTTTTTTAAATGTATACCATCAAATGCTTTTAATTCATTTCATGAACGTCAAATACTAAATTTATACTTCAATAACTTCACTCATATTCCTAATTCTCTTCTGAAATTCATTTCTAACACTAGCGAATTATATTTGCAAAATATTCAGATTAACAACATTGAGTAAAATGCATTTTCTAGATGGAGATCAATAGAAGTTTTTGATTTATCCTTCAATTTACAGGAATATTTTCCAGATGCATTGTTCAATTGCTGTTCGTCTTTGAAGATTTTATACCTGAAATCTAATCAATTAAAAATGTTGACAGGTAAAGTGAATTTGCCGTCACTTCAGAAAATAAATTTGAACAAAAATCAGTTACGAAAAATATGAATTCTCTGCTTTACCACACCTTCATTGTGAACCCTGCATTGCAACCCAGGAGTTGCATGTAAGTGCTGATGAAAGGTGTTTAGAACATTCGTACGAATTGTTTTCAAGCTAGACGTGCTTTTATGACTTCCAGAAGACGAATGGAAGATTCTTAGTGCTGGCTTAGTGTTGGCTAATAATAATCTTATATTATAAAAGCGTTATTCCGTTTGTCATAAGACTTTCCGTTTTCCAATTTTATGACCAAATTATAACAGATAGTTATTAACAGTTAGTTATTAAGAACAAAATGCTATAAAAATCTTTCGAAAAAAGTTTTTGGTTTTTCGAAACCAAATGGCGCCTTTTAAAGACTCAAATTTTGACTTTTTCTCAATTTAAACGAAAAGTATAAAAGTTGGAAGAGAACATTGTATTGTGAGAATGTTGGAATTTGAAAATTCTATCGAACGAGATATCAGTCATCCACAAACGTTTCTGCGTTTGCAAGATACATGCAAAAATGTGTGGCGCAACCCCAGGTGTGAGGCACCAACCTGCAATACACCTGAGTTAAGCGGAGAAGGTAGCAACAGGCTGGGAAGTCGTGTATTCTCCGATCTCTATAATAATTTGCTAAATAAATAAAGTTTTTTTTTAATACATGCAAGGTTCCCGGGTGAAGCAACGGTACGTGGCTGTTATTAGTATATATTGTAAATACGTAAATTATAAAAACGTATTCTGTCTGCCATTCTGTAACCAAAATGTTAAATTACAAATTACTAAAACGTCGGAACAATGAAATCTTTTGGAAAATGATTCGAGTATTTTCACAAAACATGTTATTTATCATGATGTTTTGTAAGAAAACCTAATATGTTTCATTATCAAAAATGTGTTTGTGTTATCAAAAACAAAATATTAACATTTTAACCATATATAAACCACCAAACACAAAGAAAGGTAAATTTACTGAAGAATTAGAGAATCTGTTCATAAAAAATGAAAATATATTAAACAACTGCCCAACTATACTCATTAGCGACGTACATATAGATCTTTTCAAAATGATTAAAAACAATGCAGTACAGAAATACCTAAAACTTATGTACAATAACGGTTTAAAAAATGGTCTTTTCGGAACAACAAGAAACAACTATACAATTCATGGAAATACGAAAACAAATATAGATCATATTTTCATAAATAAGCATGATATCGAAACACCAGGAATGATATGGAAAGAACGAATCTCGGATAGAAAGAGTTGAAAATGAGAATATAACAGATTCAAATATAATCTATAAAGAACTAATCAATGAGGTAAATTCATGAAATCTATTTATATAAAAAGAAAAGTCCTGACTCACTCAACGATTGACTCATCAACGCCCACCCCAAACCCTTGCAACTAGAAAGCTGAAATTTTGCGCCGAGGTTCCCTTTACGATGTAGACAAGAAATAAGGCCGGATTGTTCGAAATTCCTGGGGCTAGGGAATAATCTGGCAAACTGACCATGAAGTGTGTGTGGCGGCAATCCCAGGTGTGTGACGCCAACCAGCAATACACCTGAGTTAAGCGGAGAAGGCCACAACGGGCTGGGAAGTCGTATAATCTCCTATTTCAATATTAATTCGCTAAACAAATAAAGTTTTTTTTTTTTAATGCTATATATGCAAGAGTTCCGGAGCTAAGCGACGGTACCCGGCTAGTATATATAATATTTCAGCTTTAGCGATTCAAAATCTTAATTATCTAGAAATCCTAGATCTTATTTCTTCTCTTGATGTGAAGTTTCACAGAATTGCTCAAACATACAATCTATACATTTATCTAATAATAAGTTACAGTATCTGCCATCAGCTATTTTTATTATATGTGCAAAGTTACGTTCTTTGAATTTAGCAGGAAATTTCCTCAATTACAAGGTAATAAACTCCATCGAACTGGTACAAAAAGCCATACAGGAACAGAAATCAGCTTGGAAAACTTAGGTCAAAGTTTGAATAGCTTAACTTAGATTGTGTTGACTGATTTGGTTAAATTTTCTTCATTGGATGTAAAAATTATTTTACAATTAATAAAATTAGGAATATCTCGACTGTTACTCGTAATTTACAATTCCCAAAGGAGATGATAATAGATATTAGCAATAATCCAGTGACATGTGATTGCGAAATCAGGGAATTTCATTGGCTAAGACAAAAAAAAATCTATTTTCAAATCCAGTAAATTATTTTGTGCAAATCCTTCTAATTTAGCAAGTATTTCAATAGATGCAATTAATTACTCTGACTTTTTTGTTGGAAGAATGATTCATGTAGTGACAATTGCAATTGCTGTACATTGGGTGATGACACTCATGAAACAATGAGAAATATAGTGGATTGCCAAAAGAATAATTTAAAATCATCTTCCGACTGTTAGAAATCACTTTGTTCTTCATATTTTACTGTTCAAAGGAAATTATAATTTTTCAGTAAAAGATCTTCAAAATCCAAAATGGAAAAGTCTGACTAAGATTTCTATCCAAAGCAATTTTAACAATGAATGTCCTGATAGCATTTTTTTTCTAAATTCATTGAAACATTTACCTAGGTTATAAGAATTACAGATACGATATTCTTGTTTCCCAGAGAAAACCTATTTGATGGTTTTACAGATTTAAAAACTGTATATCTTAAAGATAATATTATTCATGAGTTAAGTTCAAATTTCATCGGGAATAACAAATTCCTCAAGGTTTATTTAATAATTTTTTTGAACTTCAAAAGTTGTCTCTCTTAAGAAATAAGATTAAGCAGCTAAACCTCAATGTTTTCATTCATCAACAATGTTTATTTTTGTTAAATATCGCCTCTAATGAATTGGAACATTTGCCTATTCATATATTTCATTTTGTGATTAGATTAAAAATTCTAGATTTGAATCATAATCACATTTCATTTCCCTCTACTGAAGTATTTGAATTGACAACATTTTTATTGCAATTAGATTATTCTTATAATAAGTTGCAAGATATTCATGAACAGAAATGTAATTGTGTTCCCTTAAATAAGTCTAAAAAAAGTTAACTTGGAACAGAACAACATTTCCGGATTTAAATTTCAAAAATTATTATTTAAAAAGAATTGCTTAAGTTTTATCAATCTTGATGACAACAACATTTAAAATATCATTTTATTTTTAAGACAATCTTACACAGAACAATCGAATCCACCTTCTACAATCTCAATTAATAATAATCCAATTACATGTGATTGCAAAATAGAATCATTTCAGAATCAAATTAAAATATTCAGCATTGACTCAAATATTATAGCATCCATTGAATTCATTGTTTTTGATACAGATTGTTAATTAGAGACTCTAATCAAAAGTGACTACTTGGATTTTCCTTATGATGGATCTGTATGGTATAAAAAGGATTGCCCTGTACCTTGTAGGTGCATTACCATAGCAAGAGAAAATAAGACCATCATCAACTCTAAACTAATTCTAAGCTTTTTGTTTTACCAGAAGCATTTCCTTCATCAGTTACTATCATTTTATCCGAGGACAACAATATATCTCATTTAAAAAGTATTTGCTGCTCAGGTTCAGCTGGATTTCATTTCTTTAGTTGGAAACCAATTGTTCAGACTAACAGGACTAACAGGTTAGAAAAGTATGTAATGAAGAGCAGTTGCCTTCCTTTAAAATGAACCAGACTTAATGGCACTCACTTAATGAAAGCAAACACGTTGAAGATGTTCTTAAA
>JAFIDM010082941.1:0-14247 GCA_023159025.1 Thereuonema tuberculata | reverse complement strand
CTTTTCCATTTTATTAACTTTTTTTCTTCTTTTTTCTTTCTTTTCCGCTTCCCCCAATCCCTGTTTATATTTTAGTTCAATTTCAACTTAGCTTTTCCATTTTATTATTTTTTTTTCTTTAAAAAATTTTTTAACATATGTTCAAAAAGTCATTATTTAAAAACGTGTTAAAAAGTCAATCACACTAAAAATTAACTTTAGATTTAAAAATACATACAAAATGGGGAAGCTTTTCGGATCCTTATTAACTATGGCATACTTTCTCAACCTGCGGGTTCCGTGTTTGGGCTCACTATATATAGGGGTTCTTCTTTCTTTATGGATGTTTCAACCAATGGGCATCTCGTATTGACTTCCAATCATTTAGCTTAATTTATTTCAATGTCATCATATAATATTACTTCATTTCCAAATACTTTATTTATTTGTTTTCCGATTTCTTTAGACTTTTTTATTTTAAATTGTTTGAATCTGTGATTGTTAATGTATGTATTTATATTTGCATTCGGAACATTCGTGCTATAGGGATGTAATAAAGAAATAAAATAAGATTCCATTATTACTCTGACTATTTTGTTATTATTTTGTCCTAATATTACAAATTTTTCAAAATCAGCATTATGATTTTTTTCATATATATATGTTTAGAAATATTTGATCCATTTATATTATCAGTTCGTATACAATTTTTATGGTTTGAAAATCTGGTGTTTAATTTCAATCCACTATTTCCAAAATAATAGTATGGATTGTTAATGCATTTTACTAAATAAATGCATCCTGTCTTATCTTTATCTTTTATCAGTATTGTTTTCGTGTGTAATGGAAATGTTAATTTATTATTTAAAGAGTATGAAACTCTAATGTCTGTATTTTGAAAATTTTTTTTAGCTTGATTGTAAAATAGTGGGTGATACGGATATGATACCGTTATGTTTTTCTCATTTTTTTCTTTTTCTTTTGGATTATAAATGTTATTGATACTATTTATTATAGTTTGGTTTATGAATTTGTCTGGATATTTATTGTCTGGGAATCTATTATGAATATTCATAATGTGTTTATGAAATAAATCAAGAGATGAGCATGTGTGGAAAGCTTTCTGGACATACATTGTTATTGGATTCTTTTTCACATATTTTGGGATTGACGAATTGAATGGTAACACAGCATTTGACGATGTTAATTTCCTGTAAGGTTCAGTTTTTATACATCCTTCATCATTCGAAATGAGGAGATCTAAGAAGGGCAATTATTTTTCTATGGATTGTTTTTCTATGGTGAATTTTAGGTTTTGATGTATTGTATTGAATTGTTCTGTTATGGTTTCTTCATTTTCTATTGTTGCTATTATGAGTATGTCGTCGACATATCTGTGGTAGAAGTTAATCTGATTATGATAATTGATGAAAAATTTATTTTCTATGTATTGCATTACTAATTCTGCGTAAAAACCGGAAGAAGGTAATCCCATAAAGAGACCACAATACTGTTGCACTACCGTGTTGTCAATAGTCAAGTATTGACATTCTATTAGGAATGTGGTTAAATCTATTATTAAGTCTTTACTTTGCTTGTCAATATTTAGTAGATTATCCAATGCTTCAATTAGTAAAGTATGAGAAATAGACGTATATAGATCTACAAAGTCAATGGAAAATAATTTATCTGATTTATTTATATTTTTTCCTTTTAAATTTTTGCATAATTCAGGACTGTTTTTGACGTGACCTACCGAATTTTGATGATAAGGTTTGAGAAATTCGGCTACATACTTTGATACATTGTAAATTATGGAGTTTCTACAATTTATTATAGGTCGTAGTTTTAAACATTCCTTTATCATTTTTTGTTTTATGTGTCTTGGGAGTGACTCTCATTTTAGGTAGTTGAGTGTTCTCTTTACAGAAGTCTTTATTTATTGTTTCTGAATCCATTTTATGCACTAATCCTACTCTTTTTAATTTATTTTTTATAATTTTTTGTATTCATCGCTTGATTTATCTATTATCTTATAAGTATCCTTATTTTCTATATGATCTTTTAACAATCTGGTAATCTTCCGTATTTAGAACAACTACTTTATTGCCTTTGTCTGATTGTGTTATAACAATATTTTTATTTTTCTTGATTCTTTCTCTCATTTCCAAAGGTGAAATATTACTATTTTTTCCAGGAGGTTTATAATGAGCCAAAATACCTATTTGGTGTCTGATTCTTTGTTTCTCGTCTTTGTTTATTAGGCTTCTCTTTAAGGCTTTTTCTGTGAGGCCTATTATGTTTTCAGGTTTTTCCGGAAATTTTGCAACATTAAATTTATTTCCTTTTCTTAAAATTGCCTTTTCATACATATCTAATTGATATTTAGATGCATTAATTATATCTTCTGTTTCATCTATTTCTTCTATCGGCATATTCCATTTCTCATTTGAGAGGGTGATTATTTTTTTTATTTGTCTCATTTTTGAATTTTCAAATGTATTTAAATATTTCTTAGCTCCTATTTGTAAAATCAAAATGTAATCTTCCTTTTGTACTATATTATTAAATTCTGATATTTTCTTCAAATTATTTATCAAGTGATTCTTTTTTGTGTGACATTCTATGATTCTGATATTAAGAAATTGCTCGTACATTTTGTCAGTTAAATTTTTAAATTTTTTGGTTGTTCATGTATTGTACTTGAATGCGTAATTGTTTTGGAATTAAGTTATTTTTCTTACATGCAAAAAGCTGCTGCAGTTTTTACTTTAGCTAATTTTATGTTCATAATGAAATATTGTTTTATTAACTGCTTAATTGGATTTGGATATTTATTCAGAATTAAGGAAATCATTTTCCATTAGAATTCTTTGAAGTAATTTCGAAAAATGAGAATTACATTTATTATTTATTAATTATGGTTAAAATAATAACCTGACTGAAATAAGTGTATGCAATTATTGTGTATAATTTTATAACAATAATTTTGTCTTGTTAACGAAGGGGTAAAATATTCACAGAAATTTATGTAAGAGCCTCACGTTACTATTTACAATTTGATTAAAAAAAATTTTTAACATGTTAAAAAAGTCATTATTAAAAACGTATTAAAAAGTCAAACACACTAAAAATTAACTTTACATTTAAAAATACATACAAAATGGGGAAGCTTTTCGGATCCTTATTAACTACGGCATCCTTCCTCAACCTGCGGGTTCCGTGTTTGGGCTCACTATATATAGGGGTTCTTCTTTCTTCATGGTTGTTACAACCAATGGGCTTCTCATGTTATCTTCCAATGGTTTTTCTTAATATATTCCATCGCTGTCATATAATGTTATTTCATTTCCAAATACTTTATTTGTTTTTTCTCCGATTTCTTTAGACTTTTTCATTTTATATTGTTTGAATCTGTGATTGTTAATGTATGTATTTATATTTGCATTCGGAATATTTGTGTTATAGGGGTGTAATAAGGAAATAAAATAAGATTCCATTATTTCACTGACTATTTTGTTATTATTTTGTCCTAATATTATAAATTTTTCAAAAATCAGCATTATGGTTTTTTTCATATATATGTTTAGAAATATTTGATCCATTTATATTACCAGTTCGTATACAACTTTTATGGTTTGAAAATCTGGTGTTTAATTTCAATCCACTATTTCCAATATAATAACATGGATTGTTAATGCATTTTACTAAATAAATGCATCCTGTCTTATCTTTATCTTTTATCGGTATTGTTTTCGTGTGTAATGGAAATGTTAATTTATTATTTAAAGAGTATAGAGAGCGATTCAAAATTAAATTACCCTGTACACAGTTTAAAGGTAGGTCAGGAATACAAAAACAAACCGTATTCATAGTGGAACGTATGTCCGCAAATACCACCCAAATGTGCTAGAAGGTACAATAAGGTTTAGAAATAAGACAAGTACGGTAGACTATGTTTATTAGCTCTATGTTTAGAATATGACAGTACGGTGGACACAATCATGTCGTGTTTCCACTTTCACACAATCTGTTGCGCAAACTTTTGATGATTGTGCACATATCTGTCGGAAACCATTAACGATACAATCGTACAGTGATTCGACCGTTTTCGTTCGCTGTCCCATAGGCTACGCGCATATCTACCCACTGAGAATTAGTGAAGCGATACGGTCTACTAGTACAAAGTCAACGTCTCAAATGACGATGATTCACACTGCCCAACAAAACTGGCTGCCAACCAGCGTCGTCTAGCACATTCGGGTGGCGTTTGTGGACATACATACCACTGTTAGTTACGCTTTGTTTTTGTATTCCTCACCTACCTTTATGGTTTGCGAGGGAATTTTGAATCACCCTCTATATATTCTTTATTCCATTAGATCAATACTCCAGCTTACTATATGTTACAGTTTTTTTAATTGCAAAAATTTTTTAATATCAAATCATTAATCAATTAACAGTTTTTCTACTACGATTTAAAAAAAAATTCATAATTGCTCAGATATTCATAAAAATTAAAGTACAATTTATAGCTACTTTTGAAAATAGATTGAAATTTTATCAACTTAGAAAAATAGTAAAAGTACATGTTCTGTTGTTCTCATCTAAAACGTTTTCTACAACAGGTCTATATTGATATTTTTAAATTCAGCACAATTCAGAATGAGAGCCAACAAAGGTAGAGCGCATATGTATTCTTATGGAGCACAAGAATCCAAAGATGGAAAATGCCCCAAAGTAGTGATTGACACCATGTACCCTCAGGTTTTGGAGGAAATTCGAAACAAATTGTGAACACGGGGCTAAGATTAAATGCATCTTCTGTTACATTAGACAGAACTGTGATTTCCTGGATGACGGAGAATTGAACTCTGCTATCGTAGAATCCTTAACAAAGGGCTTGTACAAGATGGAAATCAGGAAGACTCGGCTAGGAGAAATCAAGATGGTGTGTGGATGCCACATGGGTAAGTGTGGAGCAGAAGAAGAGGAGCCCCCCTTGAAACAGCCAAGACAACGTACGAGATGTCAAAGAAATATGCCAGTTCCAGCCCGCCCCAACGCCAAGAAAGCCTTTGCCTATCAGGGCCAACCAACTAAGAGGTCAGAATCCAAAGTGTGATCCTAGATAAAGAGACTATGTTACTTCATCTTCATCCAATAGAAAACCATATGCCAGACTCCGCTGGCCGTAAATAGATTTTCTGTAGGCATCAAATCAATTGTTAAAAAAAATGTAAACACATTTTGGCATATGGTTTTCTATTCTTTTCTTTTTAATATGTTTTCTTATTTCTTGTTTTTATGCTGGGAGGTTCCACTCTTGCTCTCTCGTTAACCAATATCCACCTCCGTAATGGGACCTAGGGGTTTTATGCTCTGCTTCCTGCTGATGATCGCCATATTAGCGTTAAACAGCTGTTCGGGAATGGAGCTTTGCACAAATAAACACTAGGTCCTCTTTTAAAATGTTCATTCCTTTGACTGAAATTGGTAATTTGATTACTTGTTATTTTTCTTTTGCAGGTGAATATTTTATATAGGGTAACTCATTTCAGACAGATCAACTTCTGTATTTAATCCATATTATCCCTAAAACAGCTGACTTCTTAAGCCTAAACATCCAACTCATCTTATATTCGTAATTACATTATCGTTTTTGAACGTATAATGTCATTCTAAAAAAACTTATTTGGACCTTATGGACTAAATATAATCATACCACGTAGTAAATATATCTACTAAATACTTATGTTGTGCTGCTTATATCGAATTATTAAATCAACATTGCATTCGCTCAGAGTAAAAGATTTGTTCGGAATAGATTCAGAGCTTTGGTTAAAAATTCTGACTTAGATGAAGAAATATATAAGTTCATTTCTAGCATTATTCTAGCCTAGTTGTATAATTACAATATCTAATTTTATAAAAATTTTACAACTTCAACAAAGAACAAGGCATTTTTTTTTATAAACCTCTTTAAGAAATCCTCATTATTACCTCAAATCGATCTTATATAGTTGTTTTAATTCTACACTTTATTTCCAAGTGTCACTTATGAAAACCTTAAAATACAAGTAAAAATTTATTTAAATCCTACAAATGATAAAAGTTATTTAATTTCTTGGAATTCAAGTTATTGATAAATGATCTACGAAAGTATATTGGGAATTTTCTGATAAGTTTTCTTTATTTTTAGACTAATACAACAACGTTATGAATTCCATTTGAAATTCAAGCAGTTCCTAAATAAGATGAAATATCAAAGAATTTTGCAATTTCGAAATTTTGTTTTATAGATGAATAAAATTGAATCAAATTTTAATCTTCATACACGAAATCTCCAAAACATAGCACCCAATATTTCGTCCCTCGCTCCTGAGGAGTTTATCCAGCGATAATCTAAACGAAAATAAAATTTAATTTAATTTAATCTATTTTAATTTCAATCAAATCTTGCATGTAATTCAACCTAACCCTAACTCGGCTATCTGATTACTCTATGCAAATTTAAAATCTTACTAATTTGGAATCAACATGCAAAAATATTAGACATCACAAGCTCTTCAAAGCCACGCCCCAATCTTCTAAGCCAAGCCCCCACCATCTAAGCCACGCCTCCAACATGCTTAAGCCACTCCCCAACCATCTAAGTTAAGTCTCCACCATCTAAGCCACGCCCCCACCATGCTTAAGCCACGCCCCCATCTTATAAGCTAAGCTATCCACCATCTAAGCCATGCCCCCAACATGCTCAAGCCACGCTCCTTCAATATTAGCTACGCCCTCACCATCCAAGCCACACCCCCAACATGTTTAACCCATACCCCAACCTTGTAAGCCACGCCCTCACCATCTAAGCCACGCCCCAACCATCTAACTTAAGTCCCCACCATGTAAGCCACATCTCCAACATGCTTAAGCAACGCCCCAACCATCTAAGCCACATCCCCATCATCTAAGTCACACAACCAACATATTCCATCCACATCCCAACCATCTGAGCTATGCTCTCTCCACCCAACCACATGCTTAAGTCACGACCCCACCATATTAGCTACTCTTTCCACCATCTATGCCATGCCCTTAACATGCTCAAGCCACAACCAAACAATATTAGCCACACACCCCAACATGCCTAAGCCTCGCCCCAACCTTCCAAGTTAAGCTTTTACCATCTAAGCCATGCCATCAAGGCACGCCCTTACCATATTAGCTACGCCCCAACCATCTAAGAAACACACCCAACATCCTTAAGCCACCCCCCAACCTTCTAAGCAAAGCCCTCTCCATCTAAGCCACACCTCCAACATGCTTAAACCATGCCCTAACCATTTAAGTTAAGTCTCCACAATCTAAGCCACGTCCGCAACATGCTTAAGCCACTCCCCATTATGATCAAGCCACGCCCCTTCCATATTAGCTACACCCTCACCATGCAAGCCACACTCCCAACATTTTTGAACAATGCACAACCTTCTAAGCCACGCCCTCACCATCTGAGCCATGCCCTAACCATCTGAGCCATGCCCTCTCCACCCCAACAACAAGCTTATGCCATTCCCCCACCATCTATGCCACACCGCCAACATGCTTAAGCCATGACCCCACCATAATAGCTACTCTCCCCCCATCTATGCCACGCCCCTAACATGCTCAAGCCATGCCACGCCCCAACCATCCAAGTTAAGCCCTCACCATCTAAGCCACGCTCCCAACATGTTTAAATCTTGCCCCCAACATGCTTAAGCCACGATCCCATCATATTACCTACACTCTCCACCATCTAAGCCACGCCTCCAACTTGCTCAAACCACGCTTCTACCATATTAGCTATGCCCCATCCATCTAAGCCACACCCCCAACATGCTTCAGTCACGCCCCAACCATCTAAGCCATGCCTTTAACATGCTTAAGGCATGCCCCAACTATCTAAGTTAAGTCTCCACTATCTAAGCCATGCCCCCAACATGCTCAAGCCATGCCCCCACATGCTCAAGCCACGCCCCCATCTTATGAGCTAAGCAATCCACCATCTAAGCCATGCTCCAAACATGCTCAAGCCACGCCCCTTCCATATTAGCTACGCCCTCACAATCCAAGCCACACCCCCAACATGTTTGAACCACGCCCCAACCTTCTAAGCCACACCCTCACAATCTAAGCCACGCTCCAACCATCTAAGTTAAGTCCCGACCATCTAAACCACGCCCCCAATATGCCCAAGCCACGCCCCTTCCATATTAGCTACGCCCTCACCATCCAAGCCACACCCCCAACATGTTTGAACCACGCCCTAACCTTCTAAGCCACGCCCTCACCATCTAAGCCACGCCCCAACCATCTAAATTAAGTCCCCACCATGTAAGTCACATCTCCAATATGCTTGAGCCACGCCCCAACCATCTAAGCCACATCTCCACCATCTAGGCCACACAACCAACACGCCTAAACCACACCCCAACCATCTGAGCCATGCCCTCTCCACCCCAACAACAAGTTAAGACATATCTCCACCATCTATGCCACACCGCCAACATGCTTAAGCCACGACCCCACCATATTAGCTACACTCCCCACCATCTACGCCACATCCCTAACATGCTCAAGCCACGTCACGCCCCAACCATCCAAGTTAAGCCCTCACCATCTAAGCCACGCCCCCATCATATTACCTAAACTCTCCACCATCTAAGCCATGCCTCCAACATGCTCAAGCCACGCTTCTACCATATTAGCTACGCCCCATCCATCTAAGCCACACACCCAACATGCTTCAGTCACGCCCCAACCATCTAAGCCGCGCCTTTAACATGCTTAAGCCACGCCCCTATCATATTAGCTACGCTCTCCATCATCTAAGTCACGCCATCAACATGCTCAAGCCACATCCCTACCGTATTAGCTTTGCCCCACCATCTAAGCGACGCCTCCAACATGCTTAAGCCACGCTCCTTCTAACCTTCTAAGCCAAGCCCCAACCATATGAGCCACTCCCCCTCGATCTATGCCACACTGCCAACAAACTTAAGCCACGCCCCCACCATATTAGCCACTCTTCCCACAATGTACACCACACCTCCAACTTGATCAAGCCACACCCTAACCATAGTAGCCACACAACCCAACATGCTTAAGCCATGTCCCAACCAACTAAAATAAGCCCCCACCATCTAAGCCACATCCCCTACATGCTTAAACCACGCCCCCATCATATTAGCCATCATATTAGCTCAAGCCACGCCCCTTCTATATTAGTTATGCCCCCACCATCCAAGCCATATCCCAACCATCTAAGTTAAGTCCCCACCACGTAAGCCACATCTCCAACATGCTTAAGCCATGCCCCAACCATCTAAGCAACATCCCCATCATATAAGCCACACAACCAACATGTCTAAACCACACCCCAACCATCTGAGCCATGCCCTCTGCACCCCAACAACAAGCTTAAGCCATGCCCCCACCATCTATGTCACACTGCCAACATGCTTAAGCCACGACCCCACCATATTAGCTATTCTACCCACCATCTATGCCACGCCCCTAACATGCTCAAGCCACAACCAAACAATATTAGCCACACAAACCAACATGCCTAAGCAACGCCCCAACCATCCAAGTTATGCCCTCACTATCTAAGCCGCGCCCCCAACATGTTTAAGTCATGCCTCCAACATGCTTAAACCACGCCCCCATCATATTACCTACATTCTCCACCATCTAACCAACGTCTGCAACATGCTCCAGCCACACCCCTACCATATCGGCAATGCCCCACCATCTAAGCGACGCCCCCAACATGCTTAAGCCACGCTCCTTCTAACTTTCTAAGCCAAGCCCCAACCATTTCAGCCACGTCGCCTCCATCTAAGCCACACTACCAACATGCCTAAACCCCACTCTAACCATCTGAGCCACTCCCCCTCCATCTATGCCACACTGCCAACATGCTTAAGCCACGCCCCCACCATATTAGCCACTCTTCCCACCATCTACACCACACATCCAACATGCTAAAGCCACACCTCAACCATATTAGCCACACATCCCAACATGCTTAAGCCATGTCCCAACCAACTAAAATAAGCCCCCACAATCTAAGCCACAAACCCAACATGCTTAAGCCACACCCCAACCTTCTAAGCCAAGCCCTCCCCATCTAAGCCATGCCTCCAACATGCTTAAGTCACGCCCTAACCATCTAAGTTAAGTCTCCACCATCTAAGCCATGCCCCCAACATGCTTAAGCTATGCCCCCATATGCTCAAGCCCCACCCCCAACATGTTTGAACCACGCCCCAACCTTCTAAGCCACGCCTCACCATCTAAGCCACGTCCCAACCATCTGAGCCATGCCTTCTCCACCCCAACAACAAGCTTAAGCCCTGCCCCCACCATCTACGCCACACCCCCAACATGCTTATGCCACGACCCCACCATATTAGCTACTCTTCCCACCATCTATGCCACGCCCTCAACATGCTCAAGCCACACCCCTACCATATTAGCTACACCCCACCATCTAAGCAACGCCCCCAACATGCTTAAGCCACGCTCCTTCTAACCTTCTAAGCCAAGCCCCATTCATTTGAGCCATGTCGCCTCCATCTAAGCCACACCACCAACATGCCTAAACCACACCCTAACCATCTGAGCCACTCCCCCCACTCGATCTATGCCACACTGCCAACATGCTTAAGCCACGCCCCCACCATATTAGCCACACTTCCCACCATCTATGCCGTGCATCTAACATGCTCAAGCCAAAACCAAACATCATTAGCCATACACCCCAATATGCTTGAGCCACGCCGCAACCATCTAAATTAAGCCCCCACCATCTAAGCCACGCCCCCAACATGTTTAAGCCACGCCCCCACATGCTTAAGCCCCATCATATTAGCTACGTCCCCACTATCTAAGCCACACCTCAACGTGCTTAAGCCATACCCCAACCATCTAAGCCAACCTTAGATATCTGTAATAATGATATCTATAATAATAATAATGATGTGTAATAATGATATCTGTAATAAATAAAATAAAATCTAAGTGATGTACTCCCCTGAAGTTTTCACACATTTATATTTATATTTATATACGAATCAAATTCAAATTAGTAATATGGCGATTAGTGTAAGCAAAAAAAAAGTGATAGTCATGTTAACAAAGCTATAGTGAAACAAAGCTGTTGTCATCTGCGTCGATGCAGCATATCGTTTGTTGAACAAGGAAAGTTGATGTGCAAATTGTTATAGCATAAAGTGCTTCACAATGAAATAACTGACATGTTCATTATTAGTCACATGAGAACAAAAAATATTTTTCTGAAGTTTCCGTAGCAGAATGTTCTCATATCTATGATCATTCAGATGTACGTTGCTTACCAACGTGGCTTAGTAGTTTAATCCTTTGAAGAAAAGAACTGTAAATCCAAAGACTCTTTTAATATTTGATAATTTATTTTGACCATAAAGTCAATGGCAGACTCGAATGTTTGCAGATTTGTATTATCAGCTGAATTGAGATCTTTGTAAATAGCAATAGAAATACATTTGTATTAATGGTTCCAGTCTACGTTTGATTCTCAATATATTAAGTGATTATCATCTCTTGCGAGATATTTTTCCTTTTACAGTCTTATTTATACATGTTAAGTTTTTTTTTTCCAGCTCTGTTAGTGGAGGTTAAATGAAAGTATTTTAACTTTCCCATTTACTTTTTTTGCTGATAATTATAGATTATTTACCACAAATACAGATATTTGTTTCTATGAATTAGTTAATTAGCAAATTTTGAAATTCAGTTGGCTATGTTTAAAAGATATTCTTTTGGTTTTCTAATTTTATTTAATCTTGTATACAATGTTAAGTATTTCTTTGATAAAAATAAACGAAACACCCAGAGAAAATTGCTGATCATCAGAGGCGTATATAAACAATGATTAGAAAATGATGGCCAATAAATAAATAGTGGCTCGCCACAATGCATGGAACAGCACATCGACCTGATTACACCTTTTTTTAATAGATGTAGGCTCTTTGCTTATCTATATTTCTTTGATCTTCGAATTACTTTTGAGGTGAAATAAAGATTGACATTTAAGATCTAAAGAAATGCGACTAAACAAAGAGTCTATATCTAATAAAAAAACAATAAATATTATAAATTATTTTAGGAGGTTAAAACTATTGAGAAACTCTTTAGGCTTATTCTCTGATTCTCATTCGGCTTTATCTGTACAAAGTGCAAATTTTTTCATTCAATAGGAATTTTAGTAACCAATCTGTAGGTTTATTTATTGGTTTGGCGGCCTCAGCATTAATGGCTGAGACTTATAAGTTTTTGTTAATGATGGCAAATATGTCATCCACATATCTGTTAGGATATATAGTTTTTAGTTGTGATATTACACTATTTTCTTGATTTAATCCGCCATGGATATCGAAACTGCGTTGCCCATGAAGACCCTTTGTTGAGTTAATAAATTTGCTAATAATGTTAAAAGTATTGTTTGTTAAGGAGGATGTCCACAAGATTTGGAAAATTGTGATGTCAATTTTTTATTTTCCCTTTAAGGCCCAATGATCAAGTAGTTTGAAGATTGTCTCTTTTATTAATTTGTGGTCCAGGGTTCTGTATAAGTATATTGCAACCAGGGAGATCAAAATCTGAGCATTTCCTCTTTTATTTTTTTCCTGTAATAATATTTGTTTAAAATCGTATGAATTTTTTCATATTGTTACATGGGGATAAGGAATTCAAACAATCTTGTAGAACATTGGAAATAAATTTTGAGTTCCTAGTGATAGGGGCATTCCCACAATTAAAGATTGGTATTCCTTAAAATATGCCATCAGTTTTTGGCTTATGGGTTTTGGACTTTGTTGGTGATGGTAGGGAATCTGCTGTGCCAGACTTTTTAGATGTCTTTACCTAGTTTTTGTGTATATTGTTGAGTCATACGGTTGTATTGATCCTCATAGAGGAATACTATTTTTTGACGGTTGTAGACCTTTGCAATAATGAAATTTTATAGTTGTTCTTTCAAGCCTAATTTTTCTGCTGGTGTCAAGTTGCAAGAGGGCCACGCTTCCTCCACCCCAACAACAAGGTTAAGCCATGACCCCACCATCTAAGCCACACCTCCAACATGCTTAAGCCATGATCCACCATATTAGCTACGCTCCCCACCATCCAAGCCACGTCCCCAACATGCTGAAGCCATGTCCCAACATGCTCAAATACAGCCCCTACGCCCCCACCATCTGAGCTACACCTTCAACATGCTTAAGCTACGCCCCATCCTTCTAAGCCAAGCCCCCACCATTTAAGCCATGCCCTCAACATGCTTAAGTCACGCGCCCAACCATTTAAGCCAAGCTCTAACCATCAAAGCCACGCCCCCAACATATTCAAACCGTGCCTGAATCTTCTTAGCCAAGCCCTCACCATCTAAGCCACGCCCCCAACATGCCTAAGCCATGCCCCCAACCATTCAAGCCAAGCTCTTATCATCTAAGCCACACCCCACCAGGCTTAAGCCACACCCTCACCATCTAAGCCATGCCCCCACCATGTAAGCCACATCTCCAACATGCTTAAACCGCGCCCCAACCATTTAAGGCACATCCCCATCATCTAAGCCACACAACCAATATGCCTAAACCACACCCCAACAATCTGAGCCATGCCCTCTCCACCCCAACAACAAGCTTTAGCCATGCCCCACAATCTATGCCACACCGCCAACATGCTTAAGCCAGGACCCCACCATATTAGCTATTCTACGCACCATCTATGCCACGCCCCTAACAAACTCAAGCCGCAACCAAACAATATTAGCCACACATCCCAAAATGCCTAAGCCACACCCCAACCATCCCAAGTTAAGCCCTCACTATTTAAGCCACGCCCCCAACATGTTTAAGTCATGCCTCCAACATGCTTAAGCCACGCACCCATCATATTATCTACATTCTCCACCATCTAAGCCACGCCTCCAACATGCTCAAGCCATGCCCCTACAATATTAGTTACACCCCAACCATCTAAGCCACACCCCCAACATGTTTAAGCCACACCCCAACCTTCTGAGTCATGCTCTCTCCACCCCAACAATATGCTTAAGCCACCATCTATGCCACGCCCCTAACATGCTCAAGCCACAACCAAACAATATTAGCCACACACCCCAACATGCCTAAGCCACGCCCCAACCATCTAAGTTAAGCCCTCACTGTCTAAGCCACGCCCTCAACA
>JAFIDM010082940.1:0-21993 GCA_023159025.1 Thereuonema tuberculata | reverse complement strand
TGGGAAGTAAACATCCCAAAAGTACCCGACCCTGAGAGGTGAGCCGAAGGGGTTGGGGGCGCGCCCGGAAGGCCGTTTTGCGGTTTTTTGGTTTTTCCATTAAAAATCTAAAACTATAGTTTCTGGCGAAAAAAGTATTCTGACCTGTTTGAAAGCTGATAAAATTTCTTATATATTTTACTCGGACAAACAATTTCTATCTTCAACCGTTCTCGAAATATCAGCTTTTCAAAAACACCTATTTCTGAAAAACGATGTTTCTGATCACATGTGTCGTCGTTCTCTGCTTTTAACATCTCAAATCTGCTATTGAAAACAAACTACAACCAAATCAAGTGAAGGCGATTACATTTGCTGCATAACTATACATTCTTGGTGCACAGTAATAGCTGAAATTATTCATTTTAAGATGTTATGTTGTAATGTGATAGGTTTATTGCTGGAAATCAGTAACCAGCTTTTATTGCATTCATTTGGCAAATGCAATTATAAGAGATGCTACAATCTCCTGTTATGATGCTCTTACAGTTGGGAAAAATGCAATGTCTAAAATGGAAAATGTGCCATATTCTAAATTCATCTAGCTAAAATTCTCTAAAGAAAAGGTCCTATACACTTTATTGCTGGGATGTATACTTAAGGAGATATGGAAGGGGCAAAATGGACAATTTGGAAAAAAATATTTGTTTTGTTAAAAATGGCACGTATATTCCTCAATATGAAATTCACATTAATTTTCGAAGTCCGAATTATCTTCGAAATCGAAACTGTCATCTTCGGCGACGGTGTCTTCGATGGGGGCTCCGTTAGTGCACGAGGCGAAGCATACGCCGCAGACACTGGAGCAGGCAATGCCTGCTTTCTGGCACCCGCAGCGCACCTTACATCCAGTCTTGCATCGGCAAAATATGATGTTGCCGATGGAGTCAGGTGCCACAGGATCGTTGGTTGTCACTGGCTGTCGGATGCCATTGTCTCCCCTGGCCCAACCCCATTGGGTGGGTGGTAGGGGGTTGCCGAGCCATTGTTGTAGCTGTAAGAATTAATAAGACTAACGTCAGTATGTAGGTCAAATATATAATTGTAATGAAAACAAAACAGTATTTGACAATGATATGTAAATATATACTTGTAGGTACAAACTGAACTAGTGCTGCTTCGAAGCTCCTCTGGTAGGAGGAAGAGTGGCCACATCAGATTTCGGCTTCGTCGATGCTCTTAAAAAAGCCGAGTACCGGAGTTTGTTGAGGTATTGTTCGTGGGCTGGCGCTTGGTAAATCGCCAGAAACATCTTCTCGCCAGCCTGTGTCTCTCAGGTAATGTTGAGGGATCAGTGAAAATGTCTGAGACTTGTTGTGTCAGGTCAGGTTTAGCTGTGAACAGTTTAACAATTCCCACTTTGCTATTCCCATGGATAGCTGAGGTGGTGTCGCATCCGGAGAAGCTGCGGAGAAGGAGGATCGTCTTTGCGAATGGGAGATGTTGAAGTTGTGGCACTGAAAGCAACTTGGTCTCCACCTTCCCACGGCCTGGATTCAAAAAGAACACGTTGGTAGATAGTGAAGCCAATCCTATGAGGAGGACTATCAAGTCCACATCCTCCTAAACTACTGCAACAGTGGGATGTACAGTAGCTTTATCCAACTCACACCTCGCAATAGTGCCATCAGCATCATGCATCAGCAGTTGCAACAGTTGTTTCAATCCCTGCTGCTGTCATTTTCTCGGTGAGGAAGTGGATCAGTCTTGTTTTGTTCCTTTCATTGGCGAAAAACTGCTCCTGTTGAACTGTGATGGTCGTGCTTTCATTACAGTTAATGTCAACCGAAGTTTTTGTCAGCCCTCTTCGCTTCTGCTCTGCTCGTTTTGTGCTGTTGACATCACTGTTACCATCAAAAACCACCTACAATGTTGACCGTAATGTTTCTGTACGTAGGCAATATACTGACGGCAAATTGAAGAAATGTTAGAGGACGGTTTTCACTTCATGCGGTGAAGAAGGAAACCACCATCTACCATATTGGTGCATTGGGTGAAATCGAGTGTTAAGTTGTTCTCTGCTGGCAAAACATCGTAGAGGGATGATTTCTTCCCTTTTCGCATTCCAACCTTGAGGAACAGAGCCAGAGGGAATGGAATTAATTCATAGGTCTACAGCTCTGCCACATCTTCGTCGCTCTTTTTTTGCTATGACAGTTCTTTGGAAAATTATCAGAGGGTTAACAGTAACTGTCTCACCATTGATTTTCACGACGATGATTGTTTTGATTTCGAAGACAATTAGGAATTTGACTTCATTTATTTGATTTCATTTTTAGGAATATACCTGCCATTTTTGGCAAAAACATGAATTTTTTACAAATTGTTCATTTCTCCCTCCCCCCTCCATATGTATAAATCCCAACGAAAAAGTGTATAAGTTTTTTTTTGTAGAGAATTTTATGGAGATTAATTTAGTATACGAAAATGTTTTTGCTTAACGCCGCAATTTCAATTTTCAGTTGCAACTCGCAATTTTCGAGTTTTTCACGAAAAAGTGAAAACAGGGAACTTTAAATCCCCACCTACCCCTTAGCTCCATCCCCACCCATCAGTACTTTTAGTATGTTGTTCAATACACCTTCTGCTACAACTGTGCCAAAATTGGCTTTTACACGAATTATTTCCCCTATTCGACCTTTTTTGGTCTACGTTGCCTGGACTAAACAAGAACCTTTTTATCAAGCTGCTGATGAAAAAACTGGAGGAAAATGACATCAACACCCTTCAAGCAGAGGATGACGCAGAGGTGGGCATTATATCTGGAGCCATTGAAAAATCAGTAAACTGTTCAGTGGCTGTGATAGGCGAAGATGTGGACTTGGCAGTCCTGTTGCTGGCGAAAACCCCTTCCTATCGTGACATAATTCTTGTGAAACCTGGCAGAGGAAAGGTACGCACAGAAACATACTCTTCTCAAGTGCTGCAGGAGCTCGGGCGGCAGCACATTCTCTTTTTGCATAGTTTCACAGGCTGTGATATCACCTCCGCAGCCTTCAGAAAGAGCAAATTAAGTATACTAAAGTATACCAGAAGTACAAATTCATAAAGGAAGCAGCTGAGGTATTTTCCAGCCATCGTCGACACCATCCGAGATCGAAAGAGCTGGAAATAATTGCATACTCAGATGGTATGATGCTTCATCTAAGGAGTCGTCCCTTAGATGCGTACAGGTACCGAGCATTTATAAAATCAGCTTCTTCGATCAATCTGGACATTTCTACACTCCCACCAACTGAAGGAGCTACGAAGTACCACTCCTACAGAGTGTACTATCCAATACAAAAGTGGATGGGAACGAAACTAGCCCCACATGTGTGGGGAAAAGGAATACCCGGCTGGGAGGAGAAAAATGGGGAGCTAATGCGTAAATTCTGCGACAAAAATACTGCACCCGATGAAATTTTGTAAGTCATATTTTGTCGATGTAAAAAGGAATGCGACTCTGGAAGACGCAGCTGCAGAAGGGCATCGTTGAATTGTTCTGCAGCATGTCACAACTGCCAGGGCAACTGCCATAACGGGGTCCCCTTCAACGAGGAAGAGGAAGAATTCGATCCAGTTCCAGTTACCTTACAGGAATCGATGTCCTCTTCTGGTGATGTTGAGTGAATCTCCATGGATAACTACCCCCCTCCCAACATTGATCGGTCGTTTTTATTTCACAGATGTTTTTCGTTTTGTTGTACCTTTTATATACTGTTTATGTTTTTTGTGTAATTAGAGATAGTTCAAACCATATGTTATGTTGTTTTATAGAAATACCTACGTGTTCCCACTATTTTAATCTTCATAATGCAATAAAAGATAGTTATTGATTTCCAGCAATAAACCTATCACATTACAACACAGCATCTTGAAATCCGTAATTTCAACTATTACAGTGCATCTAGAATGTATAAATATGCAGCAATTGTAATCTTCTTCACTTGATTTGGTTGTAGTTTGTTATGAATAGCTGATTTGAGGTGTTAAGAGCAGAGTACGACGAAACATGTGATCAGAAACATCGTTTTCCGGTAATAGGTGATTTTTCCGTAGCAGATATTTCGAGAACGGTTGAAGATAGAAACTTTTTGTATAGTAAAAATTTTGTCAGCTTTCAAACAGGGCAGAATACATTTTCCTCCAGAACCTATAGTTTTTGATTTTTAATCCAAAAACCAAAAAACCGCAAAATTTACGGCCTTCCGGGCGCAACACCCCTTCGGCTCACCTCTCAGGGTCGGGTACTTTTGGGATGTTTACCTGCCATGAACCCCAAACCCATCCCTTAAGTCAAAAAATTCTGCCCCCCTCCATGCACTCTATAATCATTCGTTGACTGGACTATAAGGTCCTGACTCGAGCAAATGCAGGCGACTACAAACCTTTTATTTGTTTTTCCAATGCGCCTAAAATTCTGAAAATTTTCAAATGAACTTGTAAAGCATCTGGAATTTCTATTTTCTTATTTTTAATTTCCAAAATATTCTGCAATTGATTAAATTAAGACTCAAAACAGTCAATGTTTTGGGTGTTTTTGAGGTAATACTCGGTATATTCAACTCAAAATAATTTTACGGAAAATTAAATAATAAAAAATTTGTAAAATTATGTTTTATATTTAAATTACTTATTATTAGTACAATAGTTAATTTTTAAAGGAAAAAAATTGTTTTTATAAAATTGTGTAAGATTAAATTATTTTTTAAAAACTAACTATTGTACTAATAATAAATATTTTAAATACAAAACATTATTATACAAATTTTTTTTCATTTTAAGTTTTCGTCAAATTTTTTTCAGTTGAAAATTCCGAGTAATACCTCGAAAACACCCAAAACATTGACTGTTTTTGAGTTTTAATGTAAGTAATTGTAGAAAATTTTGAAAATTAAAAACATGAAAATAGAAATCCCAGATGCTTCACATGTTTATTTTTAAATTTTCAGAATTTTAGGTAATTGGAAAAAGACATTAATAAAATTAATAAAAGGTTTGTAGTCGCCTGCAGTTTTTGAGTCGGGACCTTAAGAGCCTGATTCAAATCGAATTTTGTGTTGTTGAATCAGTAACATTATATCTTATTACAATACCAAATAAACAAAAACAAAAAACAGCGTAGTGCTAATTTTATATATTATGTTGTTCACCACATTCTCAGTTACTTCATTCCAGTATTTTGATAATTAGCGACTTGCAGTTGGCCTTTAATCAGCAAAAAGACATTCCAAAGAAAATGGTAATCAACAGACTCTCAGACGAAGATTTACTGTTATATTTGCACAAGATTTATTCACTATGATTCCCTATCATGGTCCCAAATCTCTGTCTATAGAGAGATAAACATTGGCATAAATCTTCACCCTCGTACCGATTACGCATTGCATTCACATAAAAAAAAAAAAAAAAATAAAATCAGATATGTCTTACTTATGGCTTTTAAATAAGAATTTCAGAATTCGTCATTCACTCTATCTTAATAGAAAAAATAATAACAGTTATTTAAGAACGCCGGTTCACTATTAACATATCTTCATTTGAAATCCACATTCAGAAAATGGTATAGGCCTACAGGTAACCCCCGAACAACACGAGTTTTTGAACAACACGAGTTTCGGAGAATACGAATACCTTCCCCCGACTTACACGGCTTCAAACTACACGATTTGGAAGTAGTTCGGGTAATTCTTTTGAAAAAGAATAAAATACTTATATTATTTGAAATAAAATTACAGTAGTTAAAAATTTAGAGCAATATTCTTATCAATTACGTAAGTGATTAATGAAGTTTTAACCTTTTTAATACTTCTAGTGTTTTAGAATTTTATTTTCCCAATTAATTAGTATAGTTTTCCAATCTTAAACCAAAATTATACTTCAATTTATTGATTTTAAAGATTTTTAACCAATTGTATCGAGATATTTTTTTTCTCGTTATTTTGATTATTTTCTTTCCCTATTGACATTATAAATGTTATTCATAATTATTTTATAAATAATTTTTCTTTAATAGTAAGTATTTTAAATTTATTAAAAATAAAAATTTTTAGTTTTATATTTATAAAAAAAAATATTTAAAACGTAACGTTTTTATTTTATTTTCACACTTGAAAAGGAATTCCGTTTTTTGTGGTCTCCAACAAAACGGTTTCAAAGAACATGGAACCAATTAATCGTGTTCTTCGGGGGTTCGCTTTATTTCTGTTTGAAGGATGTAATATAGAAATAATACTTTAATCATCCACATATCTAAAAATGGCCATCTCAAAACAAAACAAAATGCCAGAATATTAATAATTTTCGCGTCCCACAAATTATTGATGTAAATCTACATAATTTCCTAAATTTAATAAATTTAATAGATTTAAAAAGCAGTTATAATTTTTCTTCAACCATAAATTTGTAATTCTTCTATAATATAGGTTTGATTATCCAATTAATAAAAATAATAAATATTAAAATATCATAAAAATTTGTTACATTTTTTTTGTTACAATGAAATGGATGAATAATTAGAAATGAACGTATAAAAGCTAATATTTTAATTATGTTCTATTTAGGATTTTGTATGGTTCAAATATCTTAAGAATATGTTATTAGGCTAAACTGTAAAAAAAAATTAAGAAAAATATTATTAAAAAGCCATTTTCATGAAATGAACGTTAAACTTATGCTGAAATTATATTTTAGTCATGTTATTTGACTAGTAATTAATTACATATTGGTAATTTACTCACAGTATTAAGGCAACTTCGAACGGCTAATGTAGGCCTATAGAAATTACTTGAATGTTTTAAAAGCTCCTCTTACAAAACGTTAATTTGGAATTCCACCACTGCGCCATCAAGCGGAGAAATCAAGCGAATTTCCATATAAAATAACTTCTATCTCTAAAAACTCTTTTATTCTTGAAAAATTCCTTAACAATATTTTGAATGCGTTCCGGCTAGAACTTTACGTAAAGGTTTTGAAGTTTAAAGAGTTTTCAGTGATGCAATTTTCTTTTATATAAATTCGGCTTTTAGAGTTGCCACACGGCCACCCTAGATTTCGCTTATGATCTGCTAAGCATTGTTTACGAAGAGCAATGCAAGCTACGTTTATATCTGAATCATTAACATATGTTTATTTTATTATTTTTGTAATCATGTGGTTATTTTTTTTTAAGGTGCCAAATATCTGTAAGAGAATTTACGATTCACTTTGGCACGAATTGAGTTGAGAAACTTTAGCTACAAGGCCTGCCTCCCGAAGCTGCAGTGTTATGTTCGGTTGGATGGTGTGGCGTTGAGGCCGAATTGGTTAAGTCAGTAAAGCTTCGCTTTCTAATATAAAACTATTTGAAAGGTAACTCGCAAAACCCGTCCCTGCAGATGAAAGCAAACTGTTTAATCTATGTAATCCATTCACCCGCCATATACATTATTACAGCAGAATGTTAGAACTCGAAGATGCTTCTACAGATTACCGAAAAAGTTAATCTACATTTGAACAATCAGTGAGTGTCTGGGGTAATAAGGTCTCTTTATATCTTTAAACACAAGTCGTTAAGAGAAAGGAAGATACTGATATATATTGGCAACTGTTGGCTACCGAAATAATGAACAGTCTACTTGCCTTTGTTCATCAAAACATTCTCGAACAATCCGATGTCCATTTAACCACCCCTGCAATCCGTCTGCATCTGAGAAGCTACCAGAATCAAGACATTGTTTGACGGAGTGAGAACTTCTGTCCTTATCTCTACTTCTATCAACAATGGGGTCACAAGGCATATGGTGATGTTTAGCCACAGAGGGTTCTTGTACATAATCTCTAAATCCGGAATTGGTTGCTTCGAAGCAAGGCATGTTCCCTTCTAAGCTACTTTTAGTTTGATATACTTTCAAATCAGTTACTCCTTGGTAAACAGGTACTTGTCTTACAACATGATAATTATCGCAAACTGAAGGGGATGAATCCTGCAAATGATTTCCTGAAGACATACATTTATCTCTAGGCCCGTATACATTACAGAAACTGTCTCGTGTGGTATTTGGTAATATACAAGAATCATGATACTTGCTAGAAGAAATCCTGGCTGTCTGATTTCTAATTCGTAAGTACTCTGATGGGCAATTACATTGATTTTGTGGGGAGATACTATCTTTACTTTGTTTTGGATTATCACATGAAAGCGTTGGCACTTGTCTACTCCAAAAATCCGAAGTATCTGTTACACATTCCTTGACTATTTGAAGTTTTGGGGAGTCTTTTCTTTTTTATTCGTTGTTTGTATCACAGGTCACGCCATCTATACATTCTTTCACAATTCGGGTTTTACATGAACCGATGGTCATATGTGGTTGCGCCTTTATTTCTATTTCTCCACTATCACAGCTTGTAGAGCATTTCCGAACAACTGGTGTTTTTCTAGAGCTCTCGGATTGACCTTTGGAATCTTCTAGAGCTTCCTGGCAGTCGCCAGCATCCGTTTCCGAAGTTTCCTGCCATTCTTGTACTTGTTCAAAGGAATCATTGTTAAGACCCGAATTCACATTTCACAGAATGCTGTTCCTCACTACAGCACGTGCAAATGTTCTGGTGCATCTCTGGTTTCTGTAGATACGAAGAGCTTGTAGCACACTCTTTGACAATCTTTGTCATTTGCGGTTTCGGTAGTAGGGTATTCACGTCTGGAATGCATCCCTTATGATCACGACACTCACACACTTGTGGAGGATATCGCTGTAGCGTGTCAGAGGTATTTGTTGCGTTGTCTAATGTAGTCCGTGCAATTCTAAGACATTGATTGCTTTTAGAAGATTTCATTTCGTCTGGACAAGCACACAGCTGTGGAGACTTGGACGAAGATTCTGGCTTTGCTCGTGAAGCTTCTTTATGATGTTTACTTTGAGACATCATCAATGGCCTGGAATCAACCAGCAGGCTGATATCTATCAGTAAAAATTCTTTTCTGCAGTAAAAGAACTCAGTGAAATCTAAAGAATGGAAAAGTAAACAGAATTAATATCAATATTCATTCCACTATTCTTAACTAAAAACTATCTCAATACCTAGCAGAACCATCTAAAGCGACACGACATGGCGAGGGTATGTCCTGTTCATGGGAAATGTTAAGAAATTAAGAAGAGAAACATAATTTTCTGCGAACCAAATATAAATAATGATCCAGCAATTGTTTATGTTCGTCTCAATGAATTTATTAATTATACAGTAAAACCTCGTAAAGTCGTCACCCGGATAAGTCGTCGTTTTCATTTGATCCCGACAAGGTCTCATACACGATAATGTACAATAACCCTCCTTTTCCCGTCACCAAATTTAATTCTACTCCAGATAACTCGTCACCCTCAAAAGCATCTTTCTTCTCCATTTTGCATGCCATCCTGTTGTCTTTTCAGCCCCGCCCCTTCACTTGAAGAAAGCCAAGCCTTTAAGGGGAATTTTCGACCATGCCTGTCACTTCATTCCTTTCCTACCCCTTCGGAGGATTTGGGTTCTTGGAATGTCGCTGCTAATCATTCAAAGCACACTTCTCATTGCAACTCGGTCCAGTGTAGACGTTTTTCTTGACTGCTCCTGAGTGTGACTTCATTTCATAGCGAGTAAGCCCCGCTGTAAGGGCTATTTTTTCTCTTGCATTTCGTGGTTCGATTACCTTTTTAACATGCCAGGAAACGAAAACTTACATCGTTATCTTTTAAAGAAAAAAAAAGACTTAATTGCACTTTTTGAAAAATCAAATGTTTCGAAAACAGCTTTTGCCAAAAAACACCATATTCTAAGGACTACATTAAACGATATTCTTTCATCGAAACAAGTAATTCAAGAAGCTGACTGCAAAGACAAAAGAAAGAGAATGAGAAAATCGAAGTTTGACGAGATCCAGGAGGTTTTAGTTCGATGGTTAAAACATGCCAGATCGCAAAATGTGCCGATTTCTGCCGTGATTCTCAAAGAAAAAAGCCATGGAAATTGCTAAGGAGTTGAACATTGAAGATTTTGGCGGCAGCAATGGTTGGCTGGAACGTTTCAAAGACAGACGTTGCCTTTCTTTAAAAAACGATTAAAATGTGGTAACAATTAAAAGTGTTTCTTTTTTTTATTTTCCACTCATTCATTTGCAAGTATTGATTTCTAAAAAATCTTATTTTTCTCACCGAATGCTACAGCAATTCATGAAAATACTGTACTTCAGTGTTTTTTTGTTGTTGTTTTTTTTCAAAAATCCCCACTCCGCCTACGTCGTCACTCCGCTTAAGTCGTCAAAAATGTTTGGTCCCTTGAGTGACAACTTAAGGAGGTTTTACTGTAATAATAAATTCATTCATTGGTAAGTTGGTAAAATTCTTCATAGAGATCGGATCCATTTCAATTTGGATTGAAAGTTTTTTAGAAAGAAATATTACTATTCGGTTAAGAAAATCGTATTCTATCAAATACAAAAGTGGATGAGAACGGTACTGGTCCCACATGTGTGGGGAGAAGGAATACCCGGCTGGGAGGAGAAAAATGGGGAGTTGGTGTCTAAGTTCTGCGACAAAAATACTGCACCCGATGAAATTTTGTAAGTCATATTTTGTCGATGTAAAAAGGAATGCCACTCTGGAAGACGCAGCTGCAGAAGGGCATCGTTGAATTGTTCTGCAGCATGCCACAACTGCCAGGACAACTGCCATAACGGGGTCCCCTTCAACGAGGAGGCGGAGGAGGAGGAAGAATTCGATCCACTTGCGTTACCTTAGAGGAATCGTTGTCCTCTTCTGGTGAGTCTCTAAGGATAACTACCCCCTCCCAACATTGACCGGTCGTTTTTATTCAACAGATGTTTTTTTGTACCTTTCGTTTTGTTGTACCTTTTATATACTGTTTATGTTTTTTTGTGTAATTAGACATAGTTCAACTCATATGTTACGTTGTTTTATAGAAATACCTATGTGTTCGAACTATTTGGAGTGTAACTACTAATTATTATACCAAATGCAACAACTTACAGCAATAAATAGATAAAATATGCCAAATGGATGCAATAAAAGATAGTTATTCATTTCCAGCAATAAACCTATCACATTACAACACAGCATCTTGAAATCCGTAATTTCAGCTATTACTGTGCATCTAGAATGTATAAATATGCAGCGATTGTAATCCTCTTTACTTGATTTGGTTGTAGTTTGTTTTCAATGGCAGATTTCAGCTGTTAAGAGCAGAGTACGACGAAACATGTGATCAGAAACATCGTTTTCCAGAAATAGGTAAGTTTTCAGAAGCTGATATTTCGAGAACGGTTGAAGATAGAAACTTTTTGTCCGAGTAAAATATATAAGAAAGTTTGTCAGCTTTCAAACAGGTCAGAATGCTGTTTTTTCCAGAACCTATAGTTTTCGAGTTTTAATCGAAAAACCAAAAAACCGCAAAATTTACGGACTTCCCGGCGCCTCACCCCTTCGGCTCACCTCTCAGGGTCGGGTACTTTTGGGATGTTTACCTGGCATGAACCCCAATCCCATCCCTGAAGTCAAAAATTCTGGCCCCCTCCATGCACTCTATAATCATTCGTTGACTGGACTATAAGGTCCTGACTCAAGCAAATGCAGGCGACTACAAACCTTTTATTTCTTATATAAAAACATCACCAACACTTCAAATTAAATTATACGAAAGACATTTACTTCATCTCCTACAAATTTTTAAAGGAATAAAAAATGTGTTTTTTAAAATTGTGTAAGATTAAATTATTTTTTAAAAAATAACTATTATACTAATAATAAATATTTTAAATATAAAACATTATCATACAATTTTTTTTATCATATCAAGTTTTCGTCAAATTTTTTTGAGTTGAAAATACCGAATAATACCTCAAAAACACCCAAAACATTGACTGTTCTTGAGTTTTAATTTAAGTTCAGTCAAACCTCAATTTAACGAACCTCTATTTTGCGAATTTCGTTATTTAGCGAACTTTTCGTTGTAACCAAGAACATTTTGCTATTTCTTCGTAAAATAACCTGCAAATAGCGAAGTGAATTTTCTATTTAACGAACTTTTTCGTGGAATCAATTTTTTTTTTTTTCCTTGAAATATTTTTACTATTGTTAATTCCCTTAGAGGAAATGAAAGAAATGTGGATACAGCTGAGGGAAAAAGAAGAAATTGTTGATGATGTGCTGATTGATGATTATCTTTCACTTGATTTTGAAGATGAGACCTCGGAAACACTAACTGAATTGATATTTTGGATAGTGTGAAAAATAAAAACAATACAACTAAGAATTGCGATGAAGATGAAGATGATGAAAATGGAAATGATCATGATGCAGAAGTCAAAAAAACCTTCGTATGATAAAATGCTAAAATCATTTGAAACAATCCGACGCGGATTACAATTTGAAGAAAATGCTGAAGGGGTTTTTGGTGCATTGCAAAGATGCGAGACGTACTATGAGCGAAAACACTTTTTCAAAAAAAACAAAAACAAATAAAATTAACAGACTTTATTAGTAAAATTTAAGTACGCATGTGGTAACGTATGGTTTATGTCGTGAAAATTATTACTTTTTTTAATAACATTTATTTTTTATGTATTTTAAATCTGTTTTATGTAGTTTAAAGTACTTTTAAAAGGTGAATCTCTATTTAACGATTTTCCATATAACGAACTTTTTTTCGGGATTTAGTGACTTCGTTAAATAGAGGTCCGACTGTAATTGTAGAAAATTTTGAAAATTAAAAACAAGAAAATAAAAATCCCAGATGCTTCACAAGTTCATTTTTAAATTTTTAGAATTTTCGGTAATTGGAAAAAGACATATATAAAATTATTAAAAGGTTTGTAGTCGCCAGCAGTTTTTGAGTGGGGACCTTAAGAGTGATTCTCAATAGTTTCAAATCGAATTTTTTGTTGTTGAATCAGTAACATTATATCATATTACGATACCAAACAAACAAAAACAAAAAACAACGTAGTGCTAATTTTATATGTTATGTTGTCTACCACATTCTCAGTTACTTCCTTCCAGTATTTTGAGAATTAGCGACTTGCAGTTGGTCTTCATTCAGCAAAAAGATATATAGAAAATGGTAATCAACAGACTCTCAGAGGAAGTTTTGCTGTTATATCTGCACAAGCTTTATTTACTGTGATTCTTTATCTTGGTCCCAAATCTCTGTCTATAGAGAGTTAAATATTGGCATAAATCTTCACCCTCGTACCGATTACGCATTGCATTGATATAAAAAAAAAATCAGATATGTCTTACTTATGGCTTTTAAATAAGGATTTCAGAATTCGTCATTCACTCTATCTTAATAGAAAAAATAATAACAGTTATTTGAGAATGACGGTTCACTATTAACATATCTTCCTCATTTGAAATCCTCATTCAGAAAATGGTATAGGCCTACAGGTAAACCCGAACAACACGAGTTTTTGAAGAACACGAGTTTCGAAGAACACGGATACCTTCCCCCGAATTACACGGTTTCAAACTACACGATTTTGAAAGTAATTCCACTAATTCGTTTGAAAAAAATAAAATACTTATATTATTTGAAATAAAATTACAGTAGTTAAAAATTTAGAGTAAACAATGCTTAGCAGATCATAAGCGAAATCTAGGGTGGCCGTATGGCAACTCATAAAAGCCGAATTTCTATAAAAGAAAATTGTATCACTAAAAACTCTTTAAACTTCAAAAACCTTTACGTAATATTTTGAAGTTCTAGCTGGAACGCATTCAAAATATTGTTATGGAATTTTTCAAGAATAAAAGAGTTTTTAGAGATAGAAGTTATTTTATACGGAAATTCGCTTGATTTCTCCGCTTGATGGCGCAGTGGTGGAATTTACGTTTTGTAAGAGGACATTTTAAAACATTCAAGTACTTTCTATAGGCCTACATTAGCCGTTCGAAGTTGTTTTAATACTGTGAGTAAATTACCAATATGTAATTAATTAATAGGTAAATAACATGATTAAAATGTAATTTCAGCATAAGATTAACGTTCACTTCAAGAAAATGGCTTTTTAATAATATTTTTCTTAATTTTTTTTTACAGTTTAGCCTAATAACGTTCTATATTCTTAAGATATTTGAACCATACAAAATCCTAAATAGAACATAATTAAGTTATTAGCTTTTATACGTTCATTTGTAATTATTCATCTATTTCATTGTAAAAAAAATGTAGCTAAATTTTACGGATTTTTTTATGATATTTTAATATTTATTATTTTTATTAATTGAATAATCAAACCTATATTATAGAAGAATTACAAATTTATGGTTGAAGAAAAATTATAGCTGCTTTGTAAATCTATTAAATTTATTAAATCTAGGAAATTATGTAGATTTACATCAATAATTTGTGGGACGCGAAAATTATTAATATTCTGGAATTTTTTTTGGTTTTGAGATGGCCATTTTTAGATATGTGGATGATTAAAGTCTTTCTATATTACATCCTTCAAACAGAAATTCAGGTAACCCCCGAAGAACACGATTAATTGGCTCCTTATTCTTTGAAACCTTGTTGTTGGAGACCACAAAAAACGGAATTCCTTATCAAGTGTAAAAATAAAAATAAAAACGTTATGTTTTAAATTTTTTTTTTGATAAATATAAAACTAAAAATTTTTATTTTTAAAAAATTTAAAATACTTACTATTAAAGAAAAATTATTTATAAAATAATTATGAATAACATTTATAATGTCAATAGGGAAAGAAAATAATCAAAATAATGAAAAAAAAAATCTCGATACAATTGGTTAAAAATCTTTCAAATCAATAAATTGAAGAATAATTTTGGTTTAAGATTGAAAAACTATATAAAAATAAATTATTCAGTCAAATTAATTGAGAAAAATATAATTCTAAAACATTCAAAGTATTAAAAAGGTTAAAACTTCATTAATCGCTGACATAATTGATAAAAATATTACTCTAAATTTTTAATTACTGTAATTTTATTTCAAATAGTATAAGTATTTTATTCTTTTTCAAAAGAATTACGCGAATTACTTTCAAAATCGTGTAGTTTGAAACCGTGTAATTCGTAGGAAGGTATCCGTGTTCTTCGAAACCCGTTTTCTTCAAAAACTCGTGTTGTTCGGGGGTTAAGTGTATACCATTTTCTGAATGTGGATTTCAAATGAGGAAGATATGTTAATAGTGAACCGTCATTCTCAAATAACTGTTACTATTTTTTCTATTAAGATAGAATGAATGACGAATTCTGAAATTCTTATTTAAAAGCCTTAAGTAAGACATATCGGAGTTTTTTTTTTTTCATGTGAATGCAATGCGTAATCGGTACGAGGGTGAAGATTTATGCCAATGTTTATCTCTATAGATAGAGGAGATTTGGGACCAAGATAAAGAATCATACTAAATAAAGCTTGTGCACATATAACAGTAAATCTTCGTCTGAGAGTCTGTTGATTACCATTTTCTTTGGAATGTCTTTTTGCTGAATGAAGGCCAACTGCAAGTTGCTAATTCTCAAAATACTGTAAGGAAGTAACTGAGAATGTGGTAGACAACATAACATATAAAATTAGCACTACGTTGTCTTTTGTTTTTGTTTGTTTGGTATTGTAATAAGATATAATGTTACTGATTCAACAACAAAAAATTCGATTTGAAACTATTGAGAATCTGGCTCTTAAGGTCCCGACTCAAAAACTGCTGGCGACTACAAACCTTTTATTAATTTTATATATGTCTTTTTCCAATTACCTAAAATTCTGAAAATTCAATAATAAACATCTGGGATTTCTATTTTCTTGTTTTTAATTTTCAAAATTTTCTACGATTACTTAAATTAAAACTCAAGAACAGTCAATGTTTTGGGTGTTTTCGAGGTATTACTCGGTATTTTCAACTCAAAAAATTTGACAAAAACTTGAAATGATAAAAAATTTGAATAATAATGTTTTGTATTTAAAATATTTATTATTAGTGCAATAGTTAGTTTTTAAAAAATAATTTAATCTTACACAATTTTAAAAAAACACAATTTTTATTCCATTAAAAATTAACTACTGTACTAATAATAAATAATTTAAATGCAAAACATTATTTTACAAATTTTTTATCATTTAATTTTCCGTCACATTATTTTGAGTTGAATATACCGAGTAATACCTCAAAATGGACGATCCGCGCTAGGCAGGTTTTCTCGGGGTTCTCCCATTTCCCCTGCACTTCTCCAACTATACTTTCTCAAGTCTTTCTGTCCATCTGTCCATATTTCCGTGGGATAGTACAATAGACCTCTGGTCGCAGTGCTTGGCTTCTGCCACCCACCTTCATTACATACATACATACATACATACAATACCTCAAAAACACCCAAAACATTGAATGTTTTGAATCTTAATTTAATTAATTGCAGAATATTTTGGAAATTAAAAACAAGAAAACAGAAATCCCAATTGGTTCACAAGTTCATTTGAAAATTTTCAGAATTTTAGGCGCATTGGAAAAAGAAATAAAAGGTTTGTAGTCGCCTGCATTTGCTTGAGTCAGGACCTTATAGTCCAGTCAACGAATGACTGCATGGGGTGCATGGAGGGGGCAGAACTTTTGACTTCAGGGATGGGTTTAGGGTTCATGGCAGGTAAACATCCCAAATGTACCCGACCCTGAGAGGTGAGCCGAAGGGGTGGGGGCGCCCGGAAGGCCGTAAATTTTGCGGTTTTTTGGTTTTTGCATTAAAACTCGAAAACTGTGGGTTCTGGAGAAAAAAGTATTCTGACCTGTTTGAAAGCTTTTAAAATTTCTTACATTTTTTACTCAGACAAAAAGTTTCTATCTTCAACGGTTCTGCAAATATCAGCTTCTAACAAATCACCTATTTCCGGAAAACGATGTTCCTGATCACATGTTTCGTCGTATTCTGCTCTTAACAGCTCAAATCTGCTATTGAAAACAAACTACAACCAAATCAAGTGAAGAGGATTACAATTGCTACATATTTATACATTCTAGATGCACAGTAATAGCTGAAATTACGGATATCAAGATGCTGTGTTGTAATGTGATAGAATTGTAATGTAATTGCTGGAAATCAATAACTACCTTTTTTCTCATCCATTTGGCATATTTTATCTATTTATTGATGTAAGTTGTTGCATTTGGCCTAATAATTAGTAGTTACACTCCAAATAGTGGGAACAGGTAGGTATTTCTATAAAACAACATAACATATGGTTTGAACTATGTCTAATTACGCAAAAAACAAACAGTATATTAAAGGTACAAGAAAACGAAAAACATCTGTGAAATAAAAACGACCGATCAATGTTGGGAGGGGTTAGTTATCCATGGAGACTCACTCAACATCACCAGAAGAGGACAACGATTACTGGAATGTAACTGCAACTGGATCGAATTCTTCTTCCTCCTCCTCGTTTAAGGGGACCCCGTTATGGCAGTTGCCCTGGCAGTTGTGGCATGCTGCAGAACAATTCAATGATGTCCTTCTGCAGCTCATCCTCCAGAGTCGCATTCCTTTTTACATCGACAAAATATGACTTAAAAAATTTCGTCGGGTGCAGTATTTTTGTCGCAGAACTTAGACACCAGCTCCCCATTTTTCTCCTCCCAGCCGTGTATTCCTTCTCCCCATACATGTGTGGCCAGTACAGTTCCCATCCACTTTTGTATTGTATAGTAGTTTTATAGTACTCTCTGTAGGAGTGGTACTTCGTAGCTCCTTCAGTTGGTGGGAGTGTAGAAATGTCCAGATTGATCGAAGACATTTTATAAATGCTCGGTACCTGCACGCATCTAAGGGACGACTCCTTAGATGGAACACCATACCATCTGAGTATGCAAATATTTCCAGCTCTTTCGATCTCGGATGGTGTCGACGAAGGACTGGAAAACACCTCAGCTGCTTCCTTTGTTAATTTGTACTACTGGTATAATTTGGCAAACTTAACTTTGCTCTTTCTGAAAGCTGCGGAGATGGTATCACAGCATGTGAAACTATGCAGAAAAAGAATGTGCTGCAGCCCGAGCTGCTGCAGCACTTGAGAAGAGTATGTTGCTGTGCGTACCTTTCCTCGGCCAGGTTTCACAAGAATTATGTCACGATCCGAAGGGGTTTTCGCCAGCAACAGGACTGCCAAGTCCACATCTTCGCCTATCACAGCGACAGAAGAGTTTACTGATTTTTCAATGGCTGCAGATATAATGCCCACATCTGCGTCATCCTCTGCTTGAAGGGTGATGATGTCATTTTCCTCCAGTTTTTTCATCAGCAGCTTGATAAGAAGGTTCTTGTTTAGTCCAGGCAACGAAGAACAAAAAAGGTCGAATAGAGGAAATAATTCGCGTAAAAGCCAATTTTGGCACAGTTGTAGGGGAAGGTGTCCTGAACAACATACTAAAAGTACTGATGGGTGGGGATGGAGCTATGGGGTGGGTGGGGGCTTAAAGGTCCATGTTTTCACTTTTTCGTGAATAACTCGAAAATGGCCGCCTACAGCAAAAAAAGTTTCATATAGTAAATTAATCTACATAAAATTATCTACAAAAAGGATCCTATACACTTTTTCGTTGGAATTTATAGATATAGAGAGGGGGGGGGGAGAAATGGACAATTTGTAAAAAATTCATGTTTTTGTAAAAAATGGCACGTATATTTCTAAAAATGAAATCCACATCAATTGTCAAATTTCTAATTATCTTCGAAATCGGAAAAAGCTACTGTACATCCAACTGTTGCAGTAGTTGAGGAGGATGTGGACTTGATAGTCCTCCTCAAAGGATTGGCTTCACTAACTACCAACGTGTTCTTTTTGAATCCAGGCCGTGGGAAGGTGGATACCAAGTTGTTTTCAGTGCCACAACTTCAACAGCTCCCATTCGCCAAGACGATCCTCCTTCTCCACAGCTTCTCCGGATGCGACACCACCTCGGCGATCCATGGAGAAGAGCAAAGGAAATAGGCTTAAAGCAGCTGCTTTGAAGAAAGAGAAAGCTGAAAAACAGCAACAGAAACAAGAGTTGAAGAAGAAGAAAGAAAACTCCCAAAATCTAACACGGAGAAGAAAATAAACATTTTCATAATATTTTTTCGATAAACATGTATTCTAAATGTTAAAATCCGATTTTCTTTTAACTAATTTCCTTTGAACAGAAATGTTTGACTGATGCATGTTTTAACTGGCCAACATTTGGTCATCCCCTGGCCGACTTTAAGGCACCCTGGCCGACATTTGGTCACGTTGTAAGGTTGTAGTAATTAACGAGTAGTTAACTTAATAATTATTTTTAGTAATGCCAAACTTCCTTATTTCACTAAAATCACAATAAATCTAAAAATTTGTTTCAATCATATAAACTAAGTCATCAGATCTTTTATGTTCTAGTTATTTGTAGTATGTGGCCGACATTTGGTCACTTTACCCTACCACCCACCCAATGGGGTTGGGCCAGGGGAGACAAAGGCATCCTACAGCCGGTGACAACCAACGATCCTCTGTGGCACCTGACTCCATCGGCAACATCATATTTTGCCTATGCACGACTGGGTGTGGGGAGCTCTGCGGGTGCCAGAAAGCAGGCATTGCCTGCTCCAGTGTCTGCCGCGAATGCTTCGGCACGTGCACTAACGAAGCCCCATCGAAGACACCGTCGACGATGAGGATAGTTTCGATTTCGAAGATAATTAGGACTTTGACAATTGATGTGAATTTTATATTGAGGAATATAGGTGCCATTTTTAATAACTAAACAAACATTTTTTTCCAAATTGTGTATTTCCCCCCCTCCATATCTCCTTAAGTATATATCCCAGCAATAAAATGACCTTTTGTTTAGAGAATTTTATATATATGAATTTAGAATATGGACATTTTTTTTACAGGCCGCAGTTTTCTAGTTATTCACGAAAAAGTAAAAAAGGGACCTTAAAACTCCCATCCACCCCTTAGCTCCACCCCTACCCATCAGTACTTTTAGTATATTGTTCAGGACACCTTCCCCTACAACTGTGCCAAAATTGGCTTTTAGACGAATTATTTCCCCTATTTTTCCTTCGTTGCCTGGACTATGTTGTTGCTGTTCGAAAGGAAGATTTCTTGCTTCACTCTGATTTCAGTTTCCATGGTAAACTGAATATCCACGCACCCTTTGAGACGATATCTACGATTGTGTTCCGACACTTTAATACTTGTTGATAAGTTGGTGTAGCCATCAAAAACTACAGTACAACTTCTTCCCGGATAGTGCTGCTTTACAAATCGTACGTATTCATCACAAATAGATGATACTGTGTTACTACCGTGTTGCCAAACGACCTTGTGGATAAGGAATCACCCATCAACAACTACCACATGATTGCTGAAATGAACATCCCTTTCGGTTGTTTTAAAGAGACAGTACAAGTTCGCATTATTGCATTTTCTCATTTCACCGTCCTTGAAGAAAGCCATAGGGTACGGGGCCAACTCATACCCCATATATTTCATTAGATTATCGTCTGATTTATTGCTTATGCAAATGCTTGAAACAGTAGATAGGGATTGACTGCAACTTTGTTATTGTTTTATTGCGATTGATGAACTCATAGAAGAAAGAGGAAGTGCTTCGTTTTTTCGTGATAATGTTATGTTTGAAAATGGCACAACTGTAAGAGCATGATAACAAGAGATTGTAGCATCTCCTATAATTGCATTTGCCAAATGAATGCAATAAAAGCTGGTTATTGATCACATTACAACACAACATCTTGAAATCCATAATTTCAGCTATTACTGTGCATCTAGAATGTATAGTTATGCAGCAATTGTAATCCTTTTCACTTGATTTGGTTTTAGTTTTTCAATAGCAGATTTTAGGTGTTAAGAGCAGAGTACGACGAAACGTGTAATCATATAATCCATAGGTGATTATATAGGATAACAATAGGAAATAGGTGATTTTCAGGAGCTGATATTTCAAGAACAGTTGAAGATAGAAACTTTTTAGCCAAGTAAAAAATGTAAGAAATTTTGTCAGCTTTCAAACAGGTCAGAATACATTTTTCTCCAGAACCTATAGTTTTCGAGTTTTAATGGAAAAACCAAAAACCGCAAAATGTACGGACTTCCGGGCGCCCCCACCCATTCGGTTCACCTCTCAGGATCGGGTACTTTTGGGATGTTTATCTCCCATGAACCCCACACCCATCTCTGAAGTCAAAAATTCTGCCTCCTCCATGCACTCTACACCCCTTTCAGAGCATTCATTGGGACTGGACTATAAAGTAGGGACAGTAATTATTGAAAAAGTAAGAATCCTTCGTATAATAGGTCGTATGGATTGATGAAATAAAATTTTGCAGGGCTTATATAAAAATTCACTATTAAGGTGTCACTACAAAGCTACGTCACATTTCTTCAACTTTTCAGATACAATTATATACATTTTACGTATGTTAATTTGATAATGAAGTCGATATGAATTGAAGAGAGAATGTGCTTTTCCTGAGTTAAGATATACTGCCTTGTAACACCACAGAAAATTATCTTTAAGAAATCTGGCTTTTAGATGTAGACCTACAAGAATCAGTCAAGACTTCCAGGTTGGAGAAACTTGCATGCCATTCTCCTATTTTTCAATTTGGCAGATCCACTCTTAGTTAATGGAGAACACGACAGGGATTGTTTTAAATAATAATGTTTGAGAGCACTGAAAACATTGGAGCACTAAAATAAACAGATAATAACTGTAAATTTTTAGAAAACTTCGATTTTGTTTTTTGAGAATGATCCCGATAAAAATAAGTTTACAGATTTTAATTGTGGAGTTTAGAAGCTTTGATGCATTAAAAGAAACCACATATCTTTTGTTTAATCCTGAAAAAAGGAATATTTATTTCAGTTAAGTACCAATATATCTTTATTTCCCAAAATTATAGAAGATATCGAATTTGGAAATGACATTATTTCTTCAAGATCACGTGATTG
>JAFIDM010082939.1:0-21995 GCA_023159025.1 Thereuonema tuberculata | reverse complement strand
TAATAAGATGGTGCCATTTTTTTTCCGATTCAATGTTTATTTTAATTGTTTCGGAATATTCTGCTAAATATTCTAATTTATCTATCCATTTGCTTTTTTCTGTTGTATTTTCAAACACCTTTCTAGACCATCTATTTTTATTCATGAAAGTCAACCTCCCCAGATATTTTAATTTGCTTGAAGCTTCTCTGCTAAAGAACGATGACCACCCCATTTCACTTTGAACTGCTGTAGTGGATGTCAAATTGTTCCCTCCTATAAGTTTTCTTCCAAATGTGTTTTGGTTATTTGTCAATTTTTGAAGTTCGGTTTCTGTGTTAATTATAGTTTCGTTACCATATGTTAGAACAGGCACAGCCAATGATTTCCATAATATTCTACCTAGTTCTACTTTATTGTAGCTTTTATTAGATATGCTCCTTATCCATCCACTTAGTTTATTTGCTTTAGCTATTGTGTTGTTTATATGCTTTTTAAAGATTTGTCCCTCATTTGTTATTAATATTCCTAGGTATTGGTATTCATTGGTTTCTTTAATTTCCCGATTATTAATTTGCCAGTAGTTTTTCTCAATTACATTAAAATTTATTACTTCGCTTTTGTTGCAATTGAAATCCATTTGAAAATCTTTTGCGAAGCTTCCTGCCGTATTTAGTAGGCTCTGTAAATCCTTTTTATTATCTGAGAATAGAACAATGTCATCCGCAAATAATAGGCCTGGCAGGGTTTCATTCCCAACTGGGATACCCAAGTTGCTCTTTTCGAGTCTAAACGTTAGTTCACTCATTATTATGTTGAATAGTTTTGGCGACAAAGTACACCCTTGTTTCATTCCTATTTCCGATTGTATCCAATTTGATTCCCAATTATGGAGTTTGTCTTTCAACTTGCTGTCTTTATAAATATTTTGAATCAATCTGATAAATTGGCCATCAAGGTTTTTCTTTTGTAATATGTTCCAGAGCCCTTCTCTACTTACCGTATCATAAGCTTTTTTGATATCCAAGAAGGCAATATAAAGCGGTTTTTTTGAATTTTTATATTTATCTATGGTTTCAGTGAGTACAAATAAATTGTCTGAAGCTCTTCTATCTTTTCTGAATCCATTCTGTAATTCTCCTAATATATTGTTGTTTTCCATTACTGTATCCAATCTGTTGGTTAGTATTTTGGTGAACAGTTTACAGAGATTACTAATGATCGTTATAGGTCTATAGTTTTCCAATTTTTCCAGTTCTTTTTTTGTCCTTTATGGATTAATTTTACTTCACTTTGTTTCCATTCCTGTGGAATGATTTCTGTTTCTATTATTTTGTTATATAATATTTTAATCCATTTGTTTAGTTTTTCTCCTCCATATTTAATGAATTCATTAGCTATTAGGTCTAGCCCAGTTGCTTTATTGTTTTTTAAATCTTTTATGTTTTGTTCTAACTCTTTTATACTTATTTTTGAGGTTATTTTACCTTTTTTAATTTTTTGATCATTTTTTATTATTGGAGTTACATTTTGTTTTGACTTATTAGCATCTTCCCAGAATCATATCATTAGATTATTTATATCTACAGTGTCTTCTATCATTATGTTTTTGTCATTTACTAGTCCTTCTGGTATTAGGCCTACTTCATTTTCCCTACCCATATTTTTTACATATTTCCAGAGAACTTTGGATGCATCTTTACCTGAATTTTTAATTGTGTTTTTTAAGTTTTCATTATATTTTTTTATTAATTCATTCACGAGGTTGTGTGCATCTTGTTTCTTTTGTAGATAATCTTGTCTCAAAATGTTTTGTTTTTCAGTTGTTTCCCCTTTTTTTCTGGAGCTTTTCCATTGTCTATTTGCTTCTTTTCTGTTTTTTATTGCCAATTTAATGTCTTTATTCCACCAGGCGACTAATTTATTTCTGCTAATATTTTTAAATCCTATTTGGTTTTTGGCTGTTTCAATGATTGTTTCCGATAATAATTTGTTTAATGTTTCTGGTGGAGTTGCGACTTTCTCTAGCATTAATTCTTTCTGTTTTATATTATTCGTTAGATGTGTTTTGAATTTTTCCCAATCTGTTTTTTCCGTTATGTTACATTTATTCTGTTTGTTTTTCTTCATTTGATTAATGTTTTGTTTTTTATTTGTCTCTTTTTTTAATCTAATTGTTATTAATTTATGATCACTGTCAATGTCATATGCGTTTTCTTCACCAATCTCTATATACTATATATTTGTTCACTCAGATTTTCATTACTTATTACGTAGTCTATCATCGATTTTGATTCCTCTTTCTCCCAAGTATTTTTGCCCTTAGTTATATTTTCCCAGTTCATTATTTTAAGATTTTTGTTTATCAATTAATTCGGAGAGTAATTTTGCGTTTCTATCAAGTGGTTCTCTGAGTTCGTCAAAATGGCCGTTAAAATCTCCTGTTATTAGTAATTTTTCATTTTGATATTTTTCTGTTATTGTTGTGATCTCATTCATAATTTGACAATTTGACAAGTCCTGTCTTGTTCTGCGCAGACGCGAAGCTGCCCGGAAGCACTTACAAGACCCCCATAAATAATGATAATTTTGACAAGTTCGAAACCTTATTTTACAGTTTTGTAAATATTAAAAAAAAAAGGAATAAATTACAATTTTGTTATACTAGTTTCCAAAGGAAAGGGAATCGTCATGTCTTCATGGATGTAATGTGACCGCTCAGAATCTTCTGGAATGTTGGTATATCGGTAAATTTTAAAATCTTTAAAATTTTGCCAGAAAAAAAAATTGCTTAACTAATTAGAATTAAAGGAATGGCGGCTTTTCGAAATTAGAATTCAACTCAAATTTATGTAAATTTTCAAATCAGGAAAACTAAGGCTAATTGTACAAAACAATAATTAATATTAATTAAATAGATTAGTAATTTACACGATGTGTTTTTACCTATTTTAGTAAGTCAACTTAGTTATAAAACCAAGATAATTTTATTTTACTTACTTGAAATTTTCAGAAAGCCAATTTCAGTTTATTTCTATATTATTTATTTATTATTTTTATTATTTAAAGTTTTTATTTAAAGTTGAGTTCTTTCCTTTTTTGAGAAGGAGCAAAGTAGAGAAAACCCAGGATAATTTTCCGAAACATACATAGCAGCTCTGTGGATGAATTACACGACAACTGGTAATCACTGTATTGTGATGTTTGCATAAAAATAACAATACAGAGACAAAGCTGATTTTTGAATGCATTAGCACAACATTATAAACTACTTCCTTTATTCCTGATTCCGATCTATAATACTAAATTTTACACAATGCTATGATGGCATAAATAACCTATACAGTAGCACCTCGATTATCCATCACCTACGGCACCTGTAGGCCAGTCAATAAAAGCATCGAACATCGCAAACGCGCATGTATCTACGATTTTTTTATATGTTGTTAGGACCCCTGAGGGTAGTTTATATCCAAGTTTGCAACCCTGAAAATTCTGTGCTACTCCTGTGGTGTTCGAAAAACTGCGAAATTCGGCCACCTGTGTCAGTTTTGTCGAAAATAGCATGTGAAGGAAGCGTTTGTCGGGTATCTTCACTCTATACTTTTGTAAATCAAAAGAAATTTGCTAGAATTTGAGCCCAACACAAGCTCTCTAGGTCTATTGGTTGCTGAGATATAGCCAGTCAAAAATGGGGAACTTTTTCCAAAAACTGGAAAGTTATCGGTAGAGTCATGTTCCAAGACACGTATCGGCTAAACTAATGGTTCGAGAGAAAGATCATGAGAAAGGAAGTTGTAGAGAATTGAATTAGTTGCAATTTGATTCCAAAATGGTGCCTCTAGGCCTCATAGTTTCCTCAAAAACGAAAAAAACAGTAAAACATCGGAATTTGGAAAAAGAGGAAAACATTGTACTGAATCATGTTGGTATGTATTTCTTTAAAAACACGTGCAAGAATGTGCAGTTAACATTGTAGATGTAACATATGGCTTAGAATAAACATACACTAAACAAATAAACGTAAACATAAAATAAACAACGGAAACATAAATGTAAACAAGAAAATTCTATGTACACAGTCAAGCATAAACACCGCAGTAGTTTAGAAGGGCCGGGTCTCATCCAGTCTAGATCACTGAGGAAGGGAGTGGAAGGATGAACGACGTTTTCTGGAGGTGGAGGCGGGTCGTCGTATGGTGTTGGGTCGTCCACATCCTCATCCTCCTCGTCCAGGACGATATGGGTGACATAGGAACATAGGATAGAGCATTTGAGCCCTGCCTTTCTGCAAGTGCACGACCCTAAGCACCCTTTCTTGCATTTGCAAGCCACTATTCTAAGCGGGGTCTGAGAAGCAGGCTCTGCGCACATTGTGATGGGCATGAGACCTTGTTCGCTGGTGGCCCATCCCCAATCACAAGGGTTTTTGTCGACCCCCCAACCATTTTTGCACCTGGTGGTAGGTCCTCCACGAATGATATTTTGCAGCCTCTGTGGTGGGTGGTAGGCGGGCAAGGTTGACTTTGGCCGTTGCTGTTGATTTTACAAATGCTGAGTATCGCAGGGTGTTCAGCGTTCCCGCATCTCCGCCGTACAAGTTCATCAAGATCTTCTCGCCAGCATTTCCTACTTCGTCCTGGTTGGAGTTTCGATCAAGAAAAATGCTGGCGAGATCTATCCAGTGGGGTTTTTTTTTTGAGGGCGTTGCACCACTTCATCTTGCCTTGCCGGAAAAGGGCAGAGGTCCTGTCACACTCGCTGATGGCATGCAGGAACACAACCATCCGTCGTGGAACCTTCATTTCTCCACATGTGAAGGAATTTGCTATATAGTGACCCACCTCTGACCCACCTCTGCAGCCTTTCTGGAAATACACGTTCGTCTGTCCAGAGGTTAAGCCGTTGAGGAGGATCAGTAGGTCGACGTCCTCCCCAATGATGAAAACTTGGTCGAACGATGCGCTCTTGGAGAGTGTAGTCATCACTATATCAGTTTCGGCGTCTTCTTGAGATTGATGCACCTCGATACCATGCCTCTCAAATTCATGCATCATGGTGATCAAGCGGCGTTTGTTAGATTCATTGGAGAGCAGTTCTGCCTAGGGAACTTTGATGGGTGTTGATTCATAAAACAACATGTCACTGCAGGAGAGTGAAACAGGGCGTCACAGGCGTTCAGCTGATGTGCTCCTCATAGATGCATCGTGTGGGTATCTATCAAACACCACAGCTACGTTTGTACCAAAGTGGTTGAAAGCGTAGCTAACGTATCCCGCCACAATGGCTCTGACTGAATCATTGCGATGCCAGATCAGCTTGTTAACAATGTTGGGCCAGATCACAATGTTAACTTCACATTCTTGCACGTGTTTTTAAAGAAATACATACCAACATGATTCAGTACAATGTTTTCCTCATTTTTCCAAATTACGATGTTTTATTTTTTTTTCGTTTTTGAGAAAACTAGGAGGCCTAGAGGCACCATTTTGGAATCAAATTGCAGTTAACTTAATTCTCTACAACTTCTTCTCTTACGATCTTTCTCTAGAACCTTTAGTTTAGCCGGTATGTGTCTTGGAACATGACCCTACCAATAACTTTCCAGCTTTTGGAAAAAGTTGTCCATCTTTGACTGGCTACATCTCCGCAACCAATAGACGTAGAGAGCTCGTGTTGGGCTCAAATTCTAGCAAATTTAGTTTGCTTTAAAAAAGTGTAGTATAACGATACCGAGAAACGCTTCCTTCTGGTGTTTTTTTCGACAAAACTGACACAAGTGCCCGCATTTCGCAGTTTTTCGAACACTACAGGAGTAGCACAGGGTTTTCAGGGTTGCAAACTTGGATATAAACTACTCTCAGGGATACTAACAACATATAAAAAAATCGTAGATACATGCGCGTTTGCGATGTTTGCCTTTTTTTTGTGTCGATATTGACTGGCCTACTGAGGATGGTCGGAACGCTAAAAAGGTCGGATAATCAGGGGAGAATGAATTAAGCAATTTACAGGTAGACAAAAGATTTATTTAAGTAAAAAATACTCTACTGTAACTTAAGGACTATACAGTGTACGTTACAAAAGCCAAATACATAAAGAATAAAAATGTGTTTAAGTTATAAGTAAAGAATGAAAATATGTTTAAATCATGTTAAAACTATATACAGTAAAAAAAATCAGAAATGTTTTTTTGTTTCAATTTTTTTAAACCTTGACTTGGCTGCTGCGTCACGCCATTTCTTTGCCCACATAACTTCCATGGCTGTTGCTGTTGTTTGCTGCTTCAAGTACTTTAGGACAGTCTCGAAGGCATGCTTTGCTGCAGAGTGGCTGATCTTTTCGTCTTCCTCTTTTTCTTCATCTGACTCCTCTTCTTCAGCACTAGCTTGTTGCACAACGATGTCAATGATCTCATCATCTGTGCACAAAATACGTTTTCTCTTCGTACTTGTAGCCATTATTACACTTACACTACAAACTTTCACTTACAAAGTAACATTCACTTCCCCTACTGTAATTTCTAAAACGATAACACAACATGAAACAATACTGTACACTGAACAGGTCAGCAGACTTCCGTCAACTAATCGATAAAACGAGCATGACTCAGGCAGGAAACAAAGAAAGGACTGCAGAGACATCTGCTTGGCTTGTTGTGACAGGAAAACAAACAGATAACGCTGGCGCGCCGCTTGTCTAGACATGGTCGGATGACGCGGGGAGTCGGTTGATCCGAGGTCGGGTATGAGAGGTGCCACTGTAATTCGAAAATCATTTATTTATATTACTTGTTTATTTTACTGAATTAGGTTATTATTAAAAGGTTTATGAACGATGTTAGTTTTAAGTTAAGAAAAATGTTCCTTTGGGCTTTATAGTTATTTCACTGAAATATATTTTATAATAACAGTTACAGTATAAGTAATACAGGTTTCCAGGATATTTCTTTCTGCGTCTAATGTTCGATTGAAGCGCCATCATTAGCAATGCGGTAGTCAAGAGAACCATGTCCGAAAGACCTTGACGACTAAGAAATTGCCGAGATTGCTGGCAATGATATTTACATATTTTATAACTGTAATTTAAACAATTCCCAATAATAAACTGTAAATAGAGAGGTAGGAAATTTCACAATATTTTATTTTTTATTTGGTTTTTTCCAGATTATTGATTTTGTGATTTTACACCACATTTTGATTTCCATCACTCTAATTATTTAAAATGTTGAATTAAGGTTTTGTTTTACTTTATAATCAAATCTTTAATATTATTTCTCCATTATTAGCAGCAACTACGAGAAGTCTCAACCCTCCAATTCAGAAGTTGCTCAGTTAGTCGCTAAGCATTGTGTAGAGCCAGTGGCGTACCTAGGGGGATGCGGTTGGTGCGGTCCGCACCGGGCGGCATATATCTTGGGGCGGCATTTTTTATATTTCGTTTTAGTTGTAAAAAACAACTTGTTCACTTACTATTAAGTTTACTATTCGATTTTTATGAATTATGAATTACTATATGATTTCGAATATTTTTCCTTACATTACGCTTATCCAATTGAAGAAATGTTTAAATATATTATATTAATTTAACGTGCTGAATACTCAATTTAAAAATCCAATGATCAACGCACAGAATTATAAAGAATAAAAAATTATAACATAATAATAAAACATATGTATTCGTGTTTAAAATGTTTAAATAATTGAAATTCGTCTATTTTACTGAAAATTATTAAGATTTACGACAAGAATATGAAAATATTCAAATTTCTCCATTAACCATTTATCTCCCAGCATCATTAGCTTTAGAAATGAATAGTGTAGTTAACATTTTACATTTTAAGCGCCTTGGAAAAATTGACATCTGAAGAAGAAAATAGTAAAACGAGATCAAATGCTGGAATATTACTTAATTCAATGCAATCTTTTTCTTTTCTATATTATCTTAATTTATGGGAACCCGTTCTTTTGGAAGTTAATGACGCGCAAAAAAACCTGCAAATAAAAGGGTTAATGTTCATCAATGCCATATAAAACTAAATTCTTTGCAAACCCATTTCATGGAACAAAGAGATGCGCTAATACAAAACGATGTTTTAACAGCCAAAACAATTTGTGAAGAGTTGGAGATATCGACTGAACGTCGAGTTAGAAGGAGAAAAAATGAGTGGGGAAAATTCACGAGACGTGGGTCTATCCTTAGAACAAAAGAAGTACGAAGAGAAATGTTTTTATCTATGGATAGAATTATAAAGGAAATAAAGGAACGCTTTGAGCAGTTGCATGTCCTTGCAAGAAATTATTCTTGTATAATACCATGTAACCTACCAAATGAAGAATTTGAATGTCAAATAAATGACTATTGACATTGATCTAAAGAACAGTTCCATATTCAAAGAAAAAGGATCCAGGTTTTTATGGCTATACCTGCACTACAAGAAGAGGCAAAACGTTGGAAAAACGGAGGGGAAGGCCCTCTTGATCTACTAAAATTTATTCAACAGTATAGACTGCGAAATTCTGTACCCCGACATTGTAATTTTGCTAAGAATTTTGCTATCAATGTCGCTAGTTGCGAAAGGAGCTTCTCCAAATTGAAGTTGATAAAAAATTATCTTCATTCCATAATGAGTGATTTAATGCTACAAATCTTGCAATATTGTCCATAGAACAAGAAATCACAAATAATATAAATTTTGAGAGCATTATACACGATTTTACTACTATAAAAGTTAGAAGAGTAAATATATAAATATATTTACATACACTTATGTGTATAATTTGTTTGTTTATCCAAAAGAAATGAAATTATTTATTTATAAATATAAAATAAAAAATATTTAATGGTAATTTTTTTTTGTAAATTAGGTATATGTTTTGTAATTTAAATATGGCATCCAATGGTAAAAAAGTTACCCACCCCTATAGTTTGTCTCAATTACAATTATTTATGGGTTAGTCCATAAGAAGTGGTCCAGCACTGTTGATTGACAATTTTGAAAAGCAATTATTTTTTGTGTGCTGTTGCCCCTATGTTTGGACAGTTCAAAACCAACAATATTAATTTTTTTTACAAAGTGGTTTCAACATGGCAGCCATTTTTGTACTGCGGCGCATGCCATTTTTATCCTTTTTAAGCGTTTGCAGTAACTTTAATATCTCAGTTTGGTACACCCTGGAACCAACTTAATAAAAACTGTGACCTTAAGCACATTACAGGCTACAATTTTGATCCTGTTCACTTTTCTCTTAAAATGATTTCTTTTTAATAAATTTTGAGCTCAAAATTTCTCATTGCCATTGCAAAAAATCTCATTTTCAAGAATTTTTTTTGGAGGCAAGGCAGCCTGTTTAAGGGTTCAAATTTTTTGGAGAGTACATGTGTACCAGTAGTATTTGTAAAATTATCAATGAAAATCTGTCACAGAACATCAAAACCCTTCTATAGAAAACCAAGGTGAAAGCCAAAGAAAAAAAATATCAATTCGTTTGGACAAAATCGGGAAAAATCCTAACAAGAAAGGAAGACAGCAGTAACATTATCACGATAAAGGGAGGAGATGACTTGGAAAAAATCATTTAATTTATCTGGGTTAAAAAAAAATAATAATAATAATTCTTATATCTTAAATGGATTCAATAGATGTCATAGAAAAAGGTATTACAGAACCTAAAACAATAATAATCAAAAATCTTAAAAAATGGCAAAACTTTATCGTAAGAATAGAGAAAAAAAAACCGAATACTACTAATCCATTCAGAATCCTACATCTTAATATTAGGTCCTTAAGAACAAATTGGAATTTATTCTTATGCAAAATAAATAATATATTGAAGCATTTACAAGTTATAATATTAACTGATGTTAACATTAAAGAAAATGAAACTCAAATTTATCAACTTATCAGTTTTAATCAAATAGTCGAATTAAGAAGCAAAAAAAGAGGTGGAGGAATAATAATATATTATAAAAATAATCTATCTATTAACACAAATAAAATTATAACCAATCATTGCGAAAATATTTATATCAATATACATGATGAAACTAAAAATAGCAAAATTAATATTCTAGCAATATACAGACCACCTTCCACAAATAAAAAACTATTTTTAGAAGAAATCAATAACATCCTAAAGAACATAACAAATAGAAACAGTACTACCATCATAATAGGTGATATCAATTTTGATATATTACAAAAAAATAAAAACCTAACTATGCAAAAATACATAAAAGTTCTGCTCAGCCATGGTTTTAAAAACTGTATATATGGAATCACAAGACAACAAGAAAGTAAATATCACAAGTCAAAATCCTGCATTGATCATATATTCATTAACAACTATGAAACCAACACTAAAGGAATAATTTGTAAAGAACACATTTCGGACCATTACATAACAGCCTTAGAAATAAACAGTTGCCCTCTTAACATTAGCGCTAATATAGAAAAAAACAACGATATTCCACAACATATAACAATTTTTGATAGTAATTTATTAGAAAGCAACATTAAGAAAGTCCTCAGTGAAATTGAAAACAAAAATACTACTAATCCAAACACACTTTACTCCGAAATTCTAAATAGTATCAATAACTCCAAATACAATAAAAAAATTCCCACAGAGAAACCCAAAAACAATAACAGATTTCAGAAACCATGGATAGCAGAAGAACTAATAAATGAAATAAATAAAAGAGACAAGCTATTCAGAAAACAAAAAAATAATTTAACAAATAAGATACACTACAACAACTATAAAACAATGCGAAATAAAGTAAATAAAATGATAGAATTAAGAAAAAAACAATACTTCTACAAAAAACTCAACTCCGAAACGAATGTAACTAAAAATATTTGGTTGGAATTAAATGACATAATTGGGAAAAAAAGTGATAAAAAAACTAACAATAGAGAATTAGACAAATTAATAGAGTCTATGACGGGAAATAATAGAAAGAAAAAATTAGCAAATCTGTTTGGCAAACACTACTCAGAAATAGGAAATAAAATTTTAAATAAATGTAATATAACTATTTTAACTAACAAAAAACACAAACAACAATAATTCAATGAAATTGGAAGAGCCATTAATCAGCGAGATTCAAGACATAATAACTAATTTAAAAAACTTAAAATCTATAGGAAATGACAAAATCCGAACTTCAGTTATTAAAAAAAACAAAGAATCCTTCGCAATCATCATTACATTATTAATTAACAGCATGATAAGAACACAGATTTTCCCAGATGCATTAAAAACAGCAAAGATAACACCAGTGTACAAAAGTAATGATATTTATGACATATCAAACTACAGCCTAGACCCATATCAGTACAACCAATACTCAGTAAAATCATCGAAACTTATCTAGTAAATAAAATTAATATTTATTTAACAAAATCTAAAATTATTAACCAGAATCAATATGCTTATAAAAAAAACAAGAGTACAACGACGCTATTAGAGACACTAAATGAAAATATAAATGAAAATCTAAATAAAAATAACTTTTCAATCTTACTGTCAATAGATCTCACCAAAGCTTTCGACATGATCAACCATGACATCTTAATCCAAAAATTAGAAAAAATTGGAATAAGGGGCCTTGTGTTAAACATAATTAGGAACTACCTCACAGACAGAAAAATCACCGTGAATATCAACAACACCTCAAGTTACAAATTAAAGATAAACACAGGCGTACCACAAGGATCCATCCTAGATCCTACTCTGTTTATTATTTACATTAATGATATAGTAAACTACATAAAACACTCACAAATTTTTATATTTAAAATGCTACTAAAACATGGTAAAAATGCAAATTTAGCTATCAAGGAAATACAAGAAGATTTCAACAATATACAATTCTGGATACACGATAATAAATTACTGATTAATGAAAAAAAGACAAATATTCTTATGATACATACAAAAAACAGAAAACCCAATTATCAGCCGAATGTACTCTTTCATACACATGATTGTTTACACAATAGGGCAACTAATTATAACAATTGTTCAAAAATAATAACTGTAAAAACCCTAAAATATCTGGGTATTACAATAAGCAATACATTCACCTGGGACCTACAAATCAAAGAAATTTATAAAAAATTAAATACAATGACGTTTATCTTTTATCATGCAAGAAATATATTACCAATTAAATATAAAATGATTTTGTATTATGCATTCTTCGACTCCTATCTAAATTACGCAAATATCATCTGGACAAGGACATCAAAAAAGAATCTCAAACTCCTAAACGGTCAACAAAAAAAGATTTTAAAATCAATTTTCAGTAACAAAAAACATATTAATAACCATAAAAACAAACATTTATTGGAAAAATACAAAATACTCACGCCTTATCAAAAAACCCAATATAATTTAATAGTAAAGAATTACTATAGCTTGATTTACAAATGGAAAAATATCAGAAAAAATTATTATCAGTTCAGAGATCACAATACAATAAAATTAGAATATCCAAAAATTAACAATAATTATGGAAACTAATAATTATGGTGTCGGTGGAACTACCAAGAGGAAGGTGACAAAGGTGAGTCTGCAAAGAACTGTCACAAATCAAATTCTTACTCATGAAGATTTGTATCTGTATTGCTTACAAAAAAAATCATGGAATCGCGTTTATATATATATATATATATATATATATATATATATGAAAAAAGAGGAAGTAATCAACCGACAAGCGAAGCTGACGGTAAGATTTGACATCTGCCAGCGACTATCTGGAACTCGGTCATTCCACCGATTTGTTCCACTTTCAGAAAGCATGATGAGATACTTCCCCACATCCAAGTCAGAAAATAACAACGATCTTATTGCCGCCAAAGTTGTTACGCTTACTTTCAGGAACAGTGACATTGTTGCCTGTGTTTACGACGAACAGTGGTGGTTAAGACTCATGAAGACATAAACTTAGAAAATAAGAATGTCTAAGTCAGGTTCACATGGACCAAGAACCAGCATCAAGATATCTGAAGGCCCAGTGTGGGTTTCTGTGTTAAATGTGCTCAGAAAGCGTAGTCAATCCGAGTTCTCTGCAATAACCGGTTGCTTTCATAATATATCATCAGCATTATGTGAAGATATTACAATGCTTCTAATCAAGAAATGAGATACTGGTAGGTTAATCACAGATCATTTCTTGTAAAATAGCAGTAGTTTAAGTAATTGCCGACCTATTATTTCAAATTGTGGACTAATTTTTTATTCTGTTTACAATCATAGCTTTTATTTTGTTTAGGATAAGTCTCAAAACAAGAACCACATGATATTTGTTTTTCAGTGTAATAATATAATACTTTTCATCAAAATGGCTTGTGTCATTTAATTTACTTATGACTGGATCATGTTTAAATAAGAAAAACTACATTACACAAGTATTGAAATGTAAAGCAATCTTCATGCATGAGAACACCTAGCAGACTGACAAGCTTAGCAAAAAGCTGACAAATCAGAGCTTATTAAGACAGCGTTTGTCAACCTGTGGGGCGCGCCCCCCTAGGGGGGCGTGATAAAACTACAGGGGGGGGCGCGAGTATATGGAGAAAAAATCTTATTAAAAACTATGTGGTTTTTTTTTTGTTTTGTTTTTTTTTTTTGGTTCTACAGATAGGGTTGGAGGTTTTTTTTTTGGAGGGGGGCGCGATGAGAATTGTGATTGAAAATTGGGTCGCAAGTACTAAAAGGTTGAGAAACACTGCTGTAGAGGCTCTAGGCATTCGAAATCTGATTCGAAATCCCCCCTCACAAATTATCTCCTATTACGTTTTTAATTTTACCAACCAACAGTTTTAATAAACCAATTTTATTACACAAAACCAGAATTAACTGTTATAAATGTTATTAAACCAATTAAGATATGTTATTAAACAAAAATTATAAAAATTTTAATTTTAATAAACCTTCAAACTTTGAACATTCATAATGTAATACTGTAAAGAAACCCATTAATATTAGATAGAGGACTTCATGAAAAAAAGGGTAACATATACACTTTAATATATTCACTTGAAAATGCAGTTCATTACTGCGAAACAAGTAGTGTATATATATTAAATATTTTTATAAAACCCTTTTTTCATGAAGTTCTCTATTTGAACATTCACTTTCCACAATTTGTTTGTGGCGAAATCTTTTAGGATATCTTGGAAATCTACCTTTTGCAAGATGTCATATTAAGTGGCCCTAATGGCAAGTGATTTCAGTCATTCTTGTGTCACTGAAGATCGAAGACAATTTTTCAGCAGTTTTAAGTTCGAAAAGTTTCGTTCACCAGTAGCGTTTGTGATCATAAGACACCTATAAATTCTTAATGCTGTGTTGTTTGCACCATATTTTCAAAAATGAGTTTTAACGATTGTGATGCTGGAATTGTTTCATCAGCTTTGAAATCTTCTAACTGTGATATGAAATATTTGAAATGAACCATTTCATCTGTAAACTGCAACTCGATGTCCTCAGGATAATTCTCTCTACATCTTCGAGCAGCTTCTTTATTTTCGGCGTCTGTCTTCGATGGGAACACAAATAGAGAATGAACTTTGTTATATGCTTCCATAGGATGGGAAAGCTCTGCACATAGGCTAACTTATCCAATATTTGGTAGATAAGTTTCAATCTTGAAGTTTTCTCTTCCTCGTAGCACAACCTCTTCCACTTCACCATTGTCGTGATGTCTTTTTCTTACATGCACACGTCTGCTTTCATCAATGTATTGCGCATCGATTTTCCTCTTAGTTTTCAAACATTTCTGTTTGTGATGTTAAAAAAATGAAGCAATGCTTTCAGAAGATCGACAGCCATTTGAAGTTCTACTGTCCCATGATGACATTTTCCTTCTTTGACAGGTCATTTAGCAGGCCAATTGGCCTCGTGAATTGTCACTAGCTTCTGATTCACATCTTCAGCAATGACCTGCAAAGTGTGCTGGAAGTTACTGTAGCCTTGGGATAAAGCCTTGGTCTTATTGGCCCTTGTACACCACCTTGTATCAGTCATTTTTTAAAACTAGTGCACAGCCTTGCTGACATTCGCCAACTTTGTCCTCAAGATATTCAAGCATAACCACCCAACGGTAGTTTGAAGCCGAGAAAAGTTGTACATTGCTTGAAGAAGCCCGAAGAATGAGATTGCTCCATCGCATCTTTCTATAGTACATACTCCAACCAAATTGAGCAAGTGTGCTGTGCATGGAATGTAGTGTGCAAGCTGATTTATCTTGGCAATATGCACTTGAAGACCATTATAGCACCCCGACATGTTTGCTACGTTGTCCTCTCAGGTTTTTGATGTCAATGCCGCATTTGTTTAAGAAGATCAAAATAGTGGTGGCAAGCAATTCTCCAGTGTGGCTTGCTATGGGGATGAAGATAAGAAAACATTCTACCACTTCACCATCTGACATTCCAACATATCTAAGCACTAAACTCAGTTGGTCAATGCGAGATATGTCAATCAACGCTCACAGAAAAGTACTTGGCTTCCTGGATTTCCTTTACAGTAACTTTCAGAACTTTATTTCCCATTATTTCTATTACTTCGCAATTTACGGAAGACAAATAGGAGGGTTTTCCTCGACTTTGATTATCATATTTGGCTAAATGAGAACTTAGAAAAAGAGCCGTACTCCGGAATTATAGTCTGACAGATCAATCTTGACGAACGAGACTTCTTGAGATTCAGAGGAAGCTCAAGATCTTAACTTAAGTCGTTTTCCGAGGTTTTAGGAAATATATATTGGAACTGTCTATCGATAGTAAAAAGCTACACGATGAATTTATTGTTTGACTGTTTTTAGTATTACGAAAAGTAGACTAAAATAAAGCAAAAGCCTCGTGCATTTTCCTATATTTCATTTAAATTTATCAATAAAATTAAAACATTAATTAAAATGAAACATTTAAGCATATTTTTTAAAAAAATTTTTTGTGTTTTTTATGATAAGCAAATGATAGCAATGAAGTGTGCATTTGTGCCTAATTGAAATTTATGAATTTAATGTTGCATTTTAAATTTTGAATGAATTGTCTTATATGAAAGTATTTACATTCTCCTGGAGTTCTTATAAGTTTTAAAAAGTAAAATTTTTTTCTGTTATCTTATTATTTTATTAATTTTTTTGTTATTGGATCAGTATGTTTGGCAGTTCTTCTGTCATTCGTGACCCTAAAATGGCCTTTAAAGTAAAATTGGGGCTTTTAATTTTTTTTATTTTAGCTGTCATTTCCATGTAAATAATTGCATGAATTGGATGCTTTACTAAACGGCAAGTAATAATTTCGAATTCCGTACTCTTCTACTGAAAATACTATTCTACTTGCAATATAATTTTGCGTGCGCTGCTTTGTAAAATAGTGTGCACGCAAAGAAGCATCGGAAAGAGGCTATTGTCTCGGACTTTTCGTGAATCTCAGGAAATCTCATTCGTAACTACTAATCTGTCAGACTGTAACTCAAAATTTTCCAACTAGTTGCCATTTTGTTGAGAGCCAAGGAGTCCTGTATCATCGCGAAAAGCTAATCCACGTGATGAGAGGAATTTGATCACTCTAGATAATATTTTTAATTAATTAATGTTTGTTTTATTTTGTTTTGCTTCAAAGTGAATTAAAATAAGTGGAAGTTTCCTTCATGAATAGTCATGACGTAAGGTGAAAACTAGGTTAAATACCCGTGTAGTTAGTCTGATTGAGTCCGCAGTCTGAGAGAGAGAACGTCATTGAAGACGTCATGCGGAGGTGAAATGAGCGTCGAGCGGACATCAAGCAGACGACATGAAGATATCAGAAGAAATACGAAGTGTGCAGACGTAATCAAGTGAATTAGATGGCATGAAGAATAAAGATTAAATAGAAGATTAAATTTATGAAAGAGCAAATACGAAAATTTGTGAAGGACGACAGAAAAGAATTAAACGGTCATATTTACGAGAGAAGCAAGTTTCGAATTTACCGGGTTGAAGCTGAAGGCATCCGATTGGTTCAAACGAAGACAGCACAAAGCTGAAAATAGAAAGCCTACGATTGATTCAAAAGAAGACCGCATTGCAGGTTATTCATTCGAGTGTTTATTGAAGCAAGCAAGCGGGAAAATCAAGAGATGTCGGAAAGTTAACAAGCGATAGTGCGTGAAACAACTATCGTAAGAAGTCAACGTAGTCAAATCATTTCAAGAACTGTGAGTACGAAATGTTATTACTAAAAGTTACAAGTGGATAATTTACGAAATAACAACGAACATTTATCGAGTGAATATCATCGATAGTAGCAAATGGATAATTTTGTAGAAACTGATATTACAACTTTATCTTAAAGTGAAGATAATAGACATCGGCGAAATATTGCAAAATAGTTAGTGCATTTGAATTACAGAAGAACCAAGTGTGCTACTTCGATAGTGATTAAATCTATAAGTTTATTATTTGATTAATCTTCAAGTAGAAGCTTAGGTGTGCTAATTTTGAAAGAATGCGAAATTAGCAAACGTATTTTAGTGAGTGAATTTATTAATTTATTAAACAGTGACGGAACGTCATGTGATTTACTTTGTGTGAACTTCCATAATCAGTGTGTTAGTGATCCTTCAACGATAAGACTCGTTACGCAACTTGAGCAACGCCAAGCACAGAAATTTAATATTATTGAACTAAGAACTTTTAATCAAATTGAAGAATAGAACAATTTAATTATGAGCTATTAAAGTACTTTATGTACTCATCCATTTATTGTAATTTGTACTAGTCACCTGTATTCTTGATTCTCAAGAATTAAAAAAAAATGAATTACACTTGTTGTTTTTCAATCACTAACACCCCTATTTGCAGAACTTTGATCCAGTATTCTTGTTCATTGTTGAACTGAATTTCCAAAGAGCTGTCGATTCGACTGTGTGTGTGTCGTCTACTGATCTGTGTCTGTACACATGCCCGATGCGTTGCACTGTCTTCGTGCATTTTCATTCACTGCGAAGCATTCTTCCAATCAGAAAATCCATCTGTAAGTTGAGCTCGGCCTTTATGTGTTTCACTAAATAGGACGCATGGGAAAACATTTCCCGTGGACGGAGCACACATGGGAACACATTTCCTGTGGTCGGAGAGTATATAAGTCATTCTCTTTTAATTTGTTCACCACTTACATGTTTTCAAAAGATCATGGAACGGGAAAAATTCCTTTTACGATCTTCATATTGTCTACTTGAAGCTGAAAAATCACTATCAAGGTGTTGACATTCCACAGGGCCTCTATTACACCAAAAAGCCTGCACTTCATCAGTAATGTTTTGCCGTAACACAATGTTATTTTCATATTCTGGCCCCAAGTTATCTGTGTTTTGATGATGTAACTGAACTTCAGGCTCAGTTTCAACTGTACCTAGTAATTGAACCGTATCCTCATCCTCAGCAATTTGTTCAGGGGAAAGGTCTATCGCCATCACTTCGCTGGCAGACATACTAGAAGAGATCTAGGTTTGATCTTCTGTTGACTTACGAGTAAAGCCAAGTTGGAAAAGACTTGCGCGCCTTTTTTCATTTGTTCATCAAGCTTCTTCGCTTTTTCTTGCTATTTTTTTCGTTTTTCAGCAATGCTTTGGTACCTCTTCTTTAAGGGCACCGACATTCTTTGTCGCAAAAGAGCGACGACAAACAATATTTCAAGAAAAAGAAAGAATTCTTAAGAATTAGCCAAAAATGAGTAAAAGTGCGTGAACCAGGAACCGAACGAAAACGAACCAAAAACGACCGGAAATGGTATTTTTTTTTAAACGAAACTGATAGATAGAGAATCACTCTGTTACGGTAGAAATTAGATGGTGAAATTAATCAAACTTTATTATAACTCAGAAAAGCTAACTGACTTACGCAGACATCGGGTGTATATATATACTCGTCGATGTACTCGAAACTTCTACTTGTGAATATTCGACTAGGATTTGGAATCGCCAAGAACTCGCGACACATTAACTCCAGAAAGCTTCGTTTCAGGAGGTTTCTCGGCCAGCACTCTAATGCGATAACTTTGAAGTAAATAGTGTGCATGTCGGCTGCTAAAGGGAGATAACCATCACTAATACATAGTGATGCACATAGGTTACATGCACATAGGTTGCACTGAAATTTTTTACAACTGATAGCTAGGAAATGAGCTTTTAAAGAGACAAACTGTAATGTGATCCTGATGTCTATGGTTTATGAACTTTAAGTTGTTAATAGGTACAGTATTTTCCCTATAATCTTTAATGTAAAGTTTTCGTTTCATTGAGTTAATTCCTTTTTTTCTACCTTTTGGAAACGATTTTAAGAAAGCTTGATTATAATTTTCCTTCGAGAGCAAATGAATATTATTTTGATTTGTTGATGCGGGGCTCCAAAAGGCATGGGGCCCGTAGGCCAGTGTCTATTCTGCCTATTTGGTAATCCGACACTGATGGTACCCTCACTGGTGACTTGGTGCATACTGTTATGTAAATTAAATACACTCACTTCCAAAAGTTAAGAACGGAGAGGAAAAATGTTAATTTACGTAAGAGATCTGAATTAAAGAAGCTGAAATTTGCTTCAAAGGTAGAAGGAAGTATGCAAATTATATAGGTAACAGCCAATCACGGTTTCTCGTCGACTGCAAAACAGGCTTATACGACTGCAAAACAGGCAGTCGTATAAGAAGCCGGCATTGTGATGGGTTACAAGAGTTGCATGTAAGTGCTGATGAAAGGTGTTTAGAACATTCGTACGATTTGTTTTCAAGCTAGACGTGTTTCTATGGCTTCCAGAAGACGAATGGAAGATTCTGAGCGCTGGGGGCTTTCGGATGCATTGAAGCAGGACAGTCTATAAGAGATGTTGCTCGTTATTCGGCGTTCATCATTCCGTCATTTCACGATTATGGAAACCAGCCAAACAGTTGTCTGAAGACCTGTAGCCGGTCGTCCAAGATCTACGACCCCCTCGGAAGATTGATATATTGCTGTTGTAGCCAAGCGGAATCGAAGATCAACCTCCACATGTGTGACATCTATGGTTGCAGCGGCCATTAGTAAGACTATATCTGCCACTACTGTTCGTCGAAGGCTAGACATGAATGGTCTGTACGCCCGGGTACCACAAGTTTGTGTTCCTTAATCCGTCAATCCAGAGGGGCACGATTATAGTTGTGCCACCAGCATGTGAATTGGACTATGTCCGACTGGGGTTATGCTTTGTTCACAGATGAGTCCAGATTTGCCATACAACCCAATGATAAGCATGTAAGGGTCTGGAGGGAACAAGGGATACACAATCGGCCCCCGAACATCACGCTTTCCGCGGTGGAACCATCATGGTCTGGGCAGGGATTTCATTTGGGATATCGCACCGACCTGCACATCTACAGGCAAGGTTCTGTGACGGCTATACGGTATCGAGATGAAGTCCTAGACCCTATTGTGAAACTGTACGCTGTAGCAGTTGTTCCTTCTTTCGTTGTATTGGACGATAATGCACGTCCCCATAGAGCTGCCATCGGTGACGACTTTGTGGAGAGTGAGGGGATTGCGCGTATGGAGTGGCCGACTTACTAGCCGGACCTTAATCCAATTGAAAATCTTTGGGATGCCCTCGGCCGTGCTGTATGTCGACGTTTACCAACTCCAGCCACTCTCTGAGCTTTAAAAACTGCCCTACAGGAGGAATGGCGATTACTGGACTCTGCGGTGGTTGATCACCTCCTAACAAGCATGATCACACGCTGTAAACTTTGTATGCAGGTGACGGGTGCTCACATACCCTATTAGTGTCGGTTTATATTGTTTGTTTTGATGTATGTAATTCTTTGTTTTGTTTCATGAATAAACATAGAGTTACTTGTAGCATTTCATGTCAATCAAAGCAGAAATTGTCCATTTTTTCGCATTTTACCGCTCCGTGCTTAACTTTTCGAAGTGAGTGTATATAAGTGTAGGAATTAGTTATAAACTTAGATGAATGAATTGGTGGACGAGCCGCGCTGGGCAGGTTTTCTCAGGGTTCTCCCGTTTCCCCTGCACTTCTCCCGCCATACTTTCTCAGTCTCTTTCTCTCTATCTGTCCTTATTTCCATGGGATTCTACAATAGACCTCTGGTCGCAGTGCTTGGCTTCTCTGCCACCCACATTCTCTACATAACATAACATAGATGAATAAATAATTTGTTTTGTTTCATGAATAAACATAGAGCTACTTGCAGCATTTCATGTCAATCAAAGCAGTACTTGTCCATTTTTTCGGATTTTACCGCTCCGTGCTTAACTTTTGGAAGTGAGTGTACATAAACATAAATACAAATGCGAGTACTTTTAAGATGGTCTACATCTCGTTCTGAAACGGAGAAATGAATAACATATTTCAAAAATAAGAAAATTCGTGCCAACGGACATGTGACCTGGACTTAAACATTTACGGTTCAGGGGTGCTGGGCAGTAGTCTCTACGACCTGGGGCTAAAAAGAGGTGCGGCGTAAACAAGGAGGGGAATTTTAAGCTTCAGAGTGAGAGAACAAAATGAAAATGAAGTGAAAAGTAAACAAAACTTGAGTTGGAAAACCAAGACGAGGTAAAAGTTGGGAATAAAGTTGAAAAAGAATTAAAGATGACAAAAGTAGCAGTTACTTTGAAAAGCAAGTACAGAATTAAAGTTAATGAAAAGGAGCGAGGTACTTGGCTTACGGGGTTGGAATTATTTGTGGAATCTGTATTGGGGAATAGTGAGAATCGATAAGTTGTCGTTGTAACACAACTTATCGGTGATAATAAAAAAGGTTTCTTTGCATTTGTGTTTGAAGTATTTTTTTCTCCCGACAAATGATTGTGGGATTGTGAAGGTCCAGAGAGTGATTGTTATCACGAATGTGAACGAAGGTTAAATAATTAGAATCGCTATTATTAACGGCTGTGGAAAGCAGTATGGTTTTTTAATGGTTGGCGTGTTTTCCCGACATAACGACAAGTATTTTGCCTGCA
>JAFIDM010082938.1:0-22002 GCA_023159025.1 Thereuonema tuberculata | reverse complement strand
TTTGAGTGCATTATCAGAAAATCGTAATCAGTACAAAGACTATTAATAGTAATTAAAATGTAAACAATTCAAGTAAATTTATCATCAGAAATACAGATTTCATTTAGATTTCAAATTAAAACTGATTAAAGACATAAGAAAAATTACAGACTTAGCATGAGATATAGTTGAGGAGACAACTTAAAGTATTTAGAAATATTAACAATCATCATTGCACAATGTAAATGTTAAAAATATTTAAATAAAGTTTTTAAATGTAAAAATTTAATTCTTTTTTTAAATTTTTTTAATATGTATATTGTGCAATCATGGTTGTTAATCTTATATTATAAAAGGGTTATTCTTTACATATTCTTCATTTCTTCAGTTAAATATTATTATACATAGAAACATCCTTATAAAAATCTCCTTTATATATCTTCGACGATATTTCGCGAAATTTTATCACCCTGCTTTTTCAAGTCTTATTTTAAAATACAACATCAATAATGAGAAAATCTTATCGTCCTGTCACTGGTGGTCAAGGGCGGTCACCAGTTGCTCGGAGTAAACGTCATTAATAAACCTGAGAAACTATCGTCGGAAGTTGTTAGTTGTGCGCAATTCTTGATGTGATTGATATTTATACATCTCTCGAAGAATGCCCGAGGCACCGGGCCGAAATATCGAGATAACATCTCTTCCCGGAGTGAGGAAATCCCTCAAAAAAAAGGACCTATATAGTATCATGTCTCAATCCTCCTTCAGGACCAAACTATACTGAAATTATTTTTCTAAATGAAGAAAATGAGTTTCTAGAAGTCAAATGTCACTGATAATATCTTTAAATAAAAATAAAATTATTTAAATTATTTAAAATGTTTGAGGATTTTTGAGTGCGTCATTAGAAAATGGTAATTATACAAGAATTATTAATAGTAATTAAAATGTTAAGAATTCAATCTCCCGCGAGTAAATTTATCATCGGAAAGACTGATTTAATTTATAGTTCAAATTAAAACTGATTAAAAAGATAATTACAGAAATAGAATTAACACTGAGATATTTTTGAGGAGACAACTTAAAAGTTATCAGATATATATTTTTCATGCTTCAATAAATAACACACTACTTATAAACAACTCGCCTAAGTTATTCAAGAGATTATAGATCTTATTTAATTAATCGCTGAGAACAAAATGCTAGAACTAATCTAAGGTTGGAAATTATTTTTAGAGAATTGCTATGACCATCTTCAGATAGCTTCCAAAAAATAACTGTTATTTAAAGACATCGGGAAACCATAGAATAGTCTTAAGTATTAAAAAACAGGCTTATTCTTAATTTAGATTTATTAATATCTTCTGATAAAAAATATATAATTTTAAGCCATACTTGTCATCATCTGTCGTTCGTTCGTCTCTGATCGAAAATTACGAAACTGAAAATAGATTGAGAATTCAAGACACAAGTTGGACGTGGGTGATTTTTCTCGTATTCCCTGTTCAGCTGAAGTCTACAATAGGTCTCTTCAGTCGATTCTAGTCTTCCTATGATTCCTACTCTCCTTTCTAAATAACTCTGTGGCACACAAAGGAAAACTGTTAGACTGTTAGATGATGAATAGAATAATGAATTGCAGATCATTCAAAATATTACAATATTAGAAATTAAACCAATGTTTCCCAACCGTTTTTTGTGCCACCTATAGTATCTAAACTGTGCTGTGGCCCACAAAATTAGGTATAACTTTAAAAAAAATAAAGCTTTTTTAACTTTCACAACCAAAAAATAAAAAAATTAAAAAACAAATTACCAACATTTTGACTTTCGCAACCAAAAAAAATAATCAAATTTATCCATTTTCGAATTGCCCCCCTACACAATCAAATTGCTCCCCCGTGGGGCGTTCGCCCCGCTTTGGGAAACACGGAGTTAAGCACTTTTTTTCCGCAGAGCAAGAATACATTTAAAAACTAATTGATGTTTTTAAAAAATATAATCGTTTATAAAATACTGTATTTTCTTAACCATTTTATATTGATAATACTTTTGCACCTTTCACAGAAAATACTTTAACAGCTTTCACTGAAAATACTTTTACAGCTTTTACTAAAACATTCGAAAAAACTCAATTCATATAGAATTTTTGAACAAATAAAATAACTCAACAAATTAAATAGAAGAGGTCTATTCATGTTTTTAATAAACACAAAATCAATTTATAATCTATCAAGCACATGCAGATTGGTTAGAAGAGACACTACTATAGATTGACGTAACAACTACTTTGTTCAAAGCCCTTGTAATTCAAAGATTAACTACAATTTAAAGCGATGCCTGCATTAAGTTCATTTAGTAAATCGAGACCCCACAATTGGGACAGCTCTAGTAAGTGTCCACAATGGATATCATATCGGTTCTCAACATAATTGGTTCAGTATTTACAAACGAGATTTTGTCTAATTGCAATAATTTCCCTATCCCTCCTAAACCGGAAGTAGCCTGAACCAGAGGACCTTCTGATAAATCCTTTCATTTAAAATAAAGTTTCTTAATGCGTTCTTTGGAAGAGCATAGATCTTTTCTTTCTCATTTCTTAGCATCTGATATATTCTATATATTTTATTTATTTGATATCTGGCTTTTAGCTTGATTTAAGGAGTTAAAATTACTTCTGTATCGATAATTATTTTTATCTTCCGAAGTAAAAATGGGAATTTTTATTGTAATTATAAAATAAACAAACAGTTGTTGTTTGTTTTTAAATTTTTTAGGAATTACTGAGGGGATATTGTAATTATTATATTTATTCTAAAGTAAAAATGAAATCTGAAGGTCATTGTATTTCTGAACTGTCATCGTATGTTTATTGTAATGCATATGAAGTGATAGGTGATTCAATATTTAAATGTAGTTGAAAATTTTTTGATTCATTCTTACCATATAAAAACAAAATATTTCCAGAAAGTAACGAACGATTCGGATAACACTAGTCTGGATCTGTTTTTGTTTTGGGATAACGTCTGACATAATAGATTCCACTCCGTCTGTTTTATCACCGGAAACAAAATAGTGTAAAAACTAGCGGAGAATCAGAAAATCTATCAATTTAATCAACAAATAATTTTTAAAAAATATATTTTTTTTAAAATGTGAGATTACAAATTTTTTTACAAATTCACCAGTATACTAGTAATAAATATTTTAAATACAAATCATTATTTTGCAAATTTTTTATCATTTCTAATTTTTTTGAGTTGAAAATACCGAGTACTTCCTCGTAAAAAAAAACCCCAAAAATTGACTATTATTGAATTTTGATTCAATTAATTGCAGACTATTTTGAAAATCAAAAACAAGAAAATATAAATCCCAAATGCTTCACAAGTTCATATTTAAATTTTCAGAATTTTAGGTACAATGTAAAAAGAAATATATAAAAGAAATAAAAGGTTTTATTTCTGAGTCAGGACCTTAATACATCAGTGGTTCTTTGGATATTTCCTCCTCCGTGATAATGAGCTGTTTTTGGAAACATCTTTTTCTGGAAATATTCCCTTTTGACGAAACTGGAAATTTAATGAAACTCTTTCCATACCGGGCATCTAAAACCTTTCACATCTGAAAACAGGATCTATAGATCTATTGGTATATCATTTTCGAGTATAAAAAGAGAAATTTTCAATGCAAACTAAAAAGTTTCATTAAAAGTAAAAAATAATAACACACATAATAAACGGGATGAAGACTTCAAAAAACTATCGATTACGCTGGCATCTTCGCAGCTTCTTCCAAGATAACTCACCTGGAAAAGTTCTATCTTTAGAAGTAGTCCTTGAAGTTTATAGTTTTCCTCTTATTTTATTATTTGAATTATCATCTCATACTTTTTAACAGAGATTTCTTTAGATTGTTTATTTTTTATTGTATCTCAAAAAAGATTTTTCTTTTTTAGTTTTTTTCTTTCTGCCTAAAACAAATACAAATTGTAACAATCTTTAAGAAGACTATTCTTTGAATACTTAGAATTTGAAAATACTGCACTGACGGATAGTCCATCTTACCTACTATTACGTAAAGTACCAGTCCCTAACTCCTTAAGAAGTCGACTCGGCCGAACCACGTATCTAGATGATCATCGATATTCCAAGTTTTGTGGATGCTGGAAATTTAAGACAAATTAATTGATTTCTCCAAATCTGATCAGGGTTATCTACAATTTAAATAATTTAGGAAAGTGAGCGACACAGGTTGTGTATGTTGGAAAGAAAGGATGAACTGAATGTGCAATGGTGCTCGTAACTCCTTGAAAGGCACTCAAGCCCAAAGGGTTAACGGCAATCAGTCTAAACAAGTTTAGATAACTGCAATTCGCGAAGAACTTTTTCAGGCTATCACATGTCTTATTATTTTCATGCATTTACAATTGCGAAAGTTTTCGGAAAAAAGCAATTGTTTCAGCTGTTTTCTACAGATATTGAGAGTTTTTACTTCTTAGAAACACCCTAATATTAAGTTTTTATCACAAGATATTAAGTAAATATCGAAGTTGATGGAGAGATTAAATTCTGTTCTTTAATTCTGATATTATTATGTAAGAGATTACTGTTAAACTGTAACAGAACGGACCATACAGGCCCTGGCGTGAGCGAGAGGTCTAGGCTCCCAGCGATCATCGACGAACGGGACTGGTTGTGGTCGGATGGTCTGTTCGACGTTCCTCACCTTTAACCTCCGAGTAAGAACCCCAGTGGTTCTTTGGCAGAGGGCTTGGTTAACCCTCGGGTCCGTCTGGAGGAGAAATAAACATGGAAAATCACGGCCGAGAAGAAATTACTATAATATCGTAATATTATATAATTTAATGCAGTCGAGATAAACAACATTTCCATTTATAAAATTCATAATTTTCTCTCCACTGTATTCCACACAATAGTTCAACGTGTAAGTTACCGATCTTCAGGTGATCGAATTTACAGGTCGAAATACTGTGTGCATTAAAGTGGAGAGAAAATTATTAAGTTTTATGAGTATATTTCTTTAATGAGTTATATCTTTCAGTAGCAAAATATTATTCTAAAAGTAATTGGGAAAAAGAAACAATTTTATCATTTGTTTATTTACTTAAGAAGAAAGCATTGCAGACAGAAGAAAAATCCCAATCATTAGATACAAAACTTCAATCACAAAAAGAAATATTAAATTAAAAATAAATTAAAAAAAACAATAACTGCATGAAATTCAGCTACTATTCAATTGAATACAGGTAAATTGAGACGCGTAATCAACTAATAGTAGTTCGGAAGTCAATACATAATCATGTAGTTGAGTGAGTGAAATATTAAGGACAGTATTAGGATGACCAGAAAACGCATAATTTTTTAAAATAATAAAACAAAAAAGTAAATAAAAACTGTGCGTTTTCTAGTCAAAGAACGTTCTTTGTTCTAGTCATCTTAATATTTAGGTATCTACTGAACTTTCAACAAGATGAATTATTGAAAGTACTCTTAAAGTCTTAAAGTGTCGGTAACTTCTTATTTATTTCCGTTTCTCCATTGTTTTATAATCTTAACATTATATTTAATCTCTCTATTCTTAGAAGCCTCTTATGGTTGAAGATACGGAATGAAACGATTCGAAGGAATTAAATTGATACCTGATAAAAGAAATACAACCAACTGACCTGACCAAGATGAGAATGACTGATTACAATGCTCGCATTTAATGCAATTACTTGCTGTTTAATGAAAATAATGCTCAACTTCCTCCAGTTTTCAAACTTGTGTTGAATGTCTTAGCCTTTGCTTCTTAAAGAGTGAATTCTGTTTGAAGAGATTGTTGTATCTGCTCATAATAAGACAATAACTTTGTAATTAAAACAGGCAATTTACAGTTAATACAACATTATCGTTTTGATTGTTTTCAATTCTGCTTTCCATTGAAAATCTAACTGAATTGGAATGTTTTCTGTTGTGTGAATAAATACAATTCTACTATCGTTACTATCTCCTTTTTTGCAGTTATATTCAGATACTGGCTGTTACGGTAAAATAAGCGGCACAAAAAAAAAAAAAAGCTGTCTTTCTAATTAATTTAAAATTCAATTCATTATTTTAAAGGAATCATGGATAGAATAACAGTTCGGTCCAAAAAAATATCCCTACCTACAATTTTAATCAATGTATGTCAAAACAACAATAAAGAGGCTACATTTCATTGGTTTACTGAACGTTTTGTTTTTTTAAGTGAAATTAATTTGTACAGAACATATTACATCAAAATCAACTTGTGTCCACCTCGTGCCTTTTTAAGGGCTTGAAATCGATGTGTCATTGTCTCCACAAGTTTTTCACATGTAGCAGGTTCGATTTCATGGTACCAGATGTGAACAATTTTCTCAATTCTCTACTGGTACAACAATATTTACTTAGTTTTTTTACACATTAAATTTCTTTTCATCCGAGAAAATCACTCTCTTCCAGTCCTCGGATGTCCAGTGTTGATACAGATCGAGAAACCTTTTACTTTCTTCAACTTGCTTTTTTGTTAGAAGGGCTTTCTTTAATGTTTTTTTCTTCTTAAAATTGAGAGTAGAAAGGTGTCTAAGTACTGTTTGATGGGAAATTTAGGTCTCAAACTCCTGCTCAATCTAAAAAGCAATCTGCCATCAACTCAGATTTCTGTCTTGCTTTGTTATCATTTTCATTGCCCTGCACAATTTGGGACTGGACATTTTCTTCCGACCACATTTGTACCTCGAACATGACTTTCCAGTTTCAGCTTGTTTCTTCAATATATTTCCCACAGTTTTGTGATCAATTGATAATTTCCCTAGCAACTTTCCCATTCGAGAATCCTCCAGATTTAAGTCCCAAAATCATCTCTTGCTTCCTTGGAGTAATGTCTTTTTTCTTTCCCATGAGCTGTAAAACCACTTCAAAAGTTCATAAATATGTTAATCTAAAGCAGTATGTATCAAAGTTCAAGTGCTGAAGCAAGAAAGATCAATAATAAATTAATGAACTTAGCATAAGCTGAAATTGAGTCAAAATGTTTATTGGGGATAAGTTTTTGGTCCGAACTGTAATACAATTCTTAAATGAAATTTGTTAAAATAATCGAATGAATTTTTTAACGATTTTAATAAAAAGATTACTCTCATTTTATTCATTTTTGTGGTTCTAAAATAAAGATTATTAAAGTTCTTATCATGGATTGAGTGAAAGTTTTTGGAAAAACTCTGAAAATCAAATTTCGTCAATTTTCCCGTAATTGGAATCGTGTTCTTTTATTTAGGGGATCTACAAAATAAGTGTAAGTTTCCGTGTTGTACAAATATTCTTTAAAGAAAATTTTTTATTTTTATTCGCTGTCAGTTTGAAATTAAGCTGTTAAATTAAACAGTCAAATCTAACTTCTTCATTTCATGATTACAAATCTACTTAAATCCCATTCACAAAATTTCTCACTGAAATGCTGTAGGCTAATCATCAAAATGAAGTCATTTCAATCAGAGAATTCATGAATCTTTGACTGATTGTCTTCTACGAAACTTCCGGCAACAAGATTAAGAATTAATGAAGAAATAAAAATAGAAAAAAATGAGAGCAGGAAATTATAGGAAGAACTGGAAGAGAAGTAGAATGAAATATAAAAAAAATAAAGATTTTCAATCACCTGCAATTGCTTGAGTCAGAACCTTAAACAGTTCATTCCTGTTTAGTTTAATACAGGGGTTCTCAACCTTTTTCAACTCACGTACCCTTTTTTGTGTATCATTAATTATGCGTACCCCCAACAAAAACACTTTAGTTTTATTAAAATGTGTTGTTAGTTAAAGTTTAACTTTAAACGGTTCAAGTTTAATTACGAATAGATAATTTAAATTAAAAACAACAAATTTTACTTTAATGGACATTTTATTACAAAGTTTTTATTAAGGAGACAGAAAATCAAAAAAGTCTTAGAATGTAATTAGTGGGAATACTTTGTGGTAGTTTACCGCTTACCCCTTACAGATTACGTACCGCAAGGGGTACGCGTACCACCGGTTGAGAACTGATGGTTTAATATGAAACATTACACTTCGAATATTATGTAACTTTTTTATGTAATATTACATAGCATGAAACATTACGTAACTTTCTTATTTGCAGTCTGAATTTTAAGTTAACGATTTTATTTTAATATTTCAATTTTAGAAGGAAATAATTTTTGCCATAAATACCACAAAGAATTCAAATACTATACACCATCATGAATCGAGGTTTTAAGTTTGACAAAGTCCTAAATACAATGTTACCTTGATTAAAAAGGGGCTTATTCGTCGGACTTGATTAACGACGAGTTGATGTAAGCAAAAAATGCCTTGGATAACGACGAAAGCTTTGGTTTACGATGCCTCGTCGATTGGTGGGGGGATTTCAATGAAACTTGGAAATAAATTGGGTCAGAGAAGGACAACGGATTTTTAGTTCTGAGCTTCTTGCTTTCTACTCGATATACAGAGCGATTCCAAAAGGTGGATCAAACATTTAGCCTTGGGTTCTACTCATGAAACCAAACAAAAAAAGTCCCTACAAACATGGGTCCGGAAATGAATAGTTTTCGAAAAAAATGTATTTTATCATTATTCAATGTAAATATATTTGCTTCTTGTTTTCTGACGTTGGCACACTATGATACGAAAAAACGTATTACAATATTCATAAAATGAACCAAATAAGCAAAATAGGGAACGAATGACTTAATAAACGGTGTTCTAAACCAAAAACAAACAATTAATGGATCCAGAAATGAACAGTTTTCGCGCAAAACCTAGCTCCCAGTAAACATTGTACAGTAAACCCTCTCAAATTCGGCCTGATGTAGCGCCCAGTAGGTCGGATTTCAGAAAAGCCAGACTACCGAGAGTGTTCTTAAAATAACTCAATAGCTCAATTTTTGTGAAGATATAATACAATTTAATCTAATACTAATGTAATATAAAAATTACTATTATAATGTAATGTAATACAAAATACTAATGTAAACCAATAAATGGCATTGTTCTACTCACATTACTTAAAAAAAGTTATCGCTTTTTGTTACCGGCCGAGTAGCAGCAGACATACGTGCGTGGTGACTCACACTGTGCTCTCGGAACTCGACACGACCTCGCTGCGTGCCGGCCAAGTTGACCAGGACCGATTACCATGGCAGCCGGATTACCGAAAGTCGAATTGGAGTGGTTTTACTGTATTGTTATAAGAGTAAACGCAAATAATGGAAACGACTTGGAATTCGTCGTATTAAATGCCAACAAAACAAAATAATGAATATTTGCAATACGTTTTTTTGCATTATACTGTACAACAAACAAAACAAGAAACAAACACACCTACATTGAATAATGATACAATACGTTTTTCTCCAAAAACTATTCAATTCCGGACCCATGCTTTTTTTTTTTTTTTTTTTTTTTTAGGGGCTTTTTTTTTTTTTAATAGGAATCTTGCGCCTTCTTCTGAAATTTCAGTTTTGTTTATGTAATACTGTCAATCCCCGTATTCCACTTCGATCTCGCGAATTCCCAGGTCTGTTTCTATAAAAGTGTTCAGCCACATACAAGGTCTCTTGGCGCCTATGAGCAACTGCAAAAAAAAATATCAACGAGTCTCATATCACGCAGCATCGACGCGAGCTCCACTACGGAAAGATGGAGTCTTGTCCTAGTGGTAACATGTCTCCACGACGTTTTGATAATATTCCGTCTGTTCTCAATATTTTAGGCTGTTTTGGTTTCAGGAATGGTAGCAAAGCGTAGTGGTAATGAAAGGATTTCATAAACACTTTGCAGCATAAACGCATTCTGATGAGATAGATAAGATTCGTGCATCTGGTAGGCTACATTGTAATTACACATGAGTTTTCTTAAAGCATTAAGAAAAACATTGTAAAACATGGAATAATGCTTGAAAGGAACGGTACACAATGATGGTTCAATGGTAATGGATAACGAAAGTTTGTAGTGAAGAGGGTTCGCTTCATTACAAACTCTCTTTACTTTAGTAGCTGAGGTCTCCACCTTCTTTGTCACCACCTCTGTAGTCCAAACTACAAATTGGACAGGTATGTGTTATATTTTATTGGCACCTTCGGGACTTGTACAGGTATGAAAAATAGGAGTTAGGGTCTGCGGTAAGTTCCTACCTAAAGGATGTGTTCGTAAACGAAATATGCTTGGGATCGCTTTGATTTCGTGTACAAAACAAAAAAATGTTTTTTGCTGTATTACCTTAATTATTTTGAGAATGTAACGCATGAAGTTGCTAGTTGAACTGAAGAGTTAAATACAAAGTAAACATTACTATTACAAGAAGTAATTATTACATTATTTTCCAAAGAAAGTTGACTAAAATACAGGGTGATTCACAAAGATATGCAGAAACTTCGGAGCGCATTCTACATGTAAAAGTAATGAAAAAAAGTTATATAAACATTGGTCCGGAAATGCTTCGGTAGCGAAATACGTGTACCGAAATAGTTCGCCCATACTTTAGTACCCTGGTTAAGGCGAAGAACTTGCTGGAAATCTGGGAAGGTAAATTAAGGGGCGAAAGCAGTGGTTTCGTATGGTTGTTGACAAGCAAAAATCGAATGAAACATGTCGCAGAGCTGTATCTCCCTAAGTTTGAAAGCATAACCCACGTGGAACCTACAAAAGAAGGATCGATAAACAACGAAGATGCATATCTTCGTGAATCACGCTGTATATGAAATACTTTTTCAAAAAGTCTCAACATTAACGTTGGGAAATTAGGTTAGACACACAAAAGGTTACACAAAAATTGTAGAACACGTAATTCTGAAGAAAACGGTGCAAATACAGTATACAAAAAAGTGAATAGATGGTCGAGTAAATGAACGGTTCGTCAGAACAAACCAACCCATGTTTTACATTTGGATTACAATAACATTGTTAATTTCCCGATAAACAGAGTAAATGTTTATTAAAACTTTACATTTTAAAATTATAATTTTAAAATTAAAACTGAACATGTGTGGCGGAAAGTACAAAAATTATTTCTTGGAAATACTGTATGACAATGTAATTTTATTTGAAAACCACAGAATAATGTTGTGCGAGAAATCAATATTACATAACTTGGGCAATACAACAACAGTTGTTCAACAATAATCTGAATTGCAATATTTTCATTGATTGTGGGCGAACTCTTTCGCTAGCCGTAACTCGCTACCGAAGCATTTCCGGACCTATGTTTATCTAACTTTTTTTCATTACTTTTGCATGTAGAATGCGATCCCGAAGTTTCTGCATATCTTCGAGAATCACGCTGTATATGAAACACTTTTTCAAAAAGTCTCAATTTCAATCAATATATTAGTACAGGTCAGAACATCTGAACACTACGGATGTATTCACTAAAACCGCAGTCACCATCGGAGTCACTAAATTCAAGAAATTTTTTTTCTGATACAGAAGTATATAATATCTTGATTTTTGAGAAATTTAAATGATTTTAAAATGTCTAATTTTAGTTATTATGATTGTTTAGTTCTTTTTGCAATTCAAATGAATATATGAGGAAGAAGAATAATTTCTTGTCCTCGATTACCACATGAAGAACTCACTCGCTAAGAGAGTGGAAATTAAGTAGGGATTATTTTGAAATTTTAGTAGTATTTGGTTATTTGAATATAATGAAGAAGATGGTTAAAAACAATTAGCATTTCATTGCATAATTAATCACAATAGACTAATTGATTGATAAAAATTCAAACAAAATACGATGCAAATAAATCCATGGATAACAACTATAATAAAAGCTAAGAAATCGAACTATTTTGTTGGCGTAACTTATTCAGAATATTGACCTCCAACACCTTATTCGTGAAACTAAATATATATAATGTTTTAAGAAATTGAAACCATCATTGCAATTATTTTTTGATGGAAATTGAGTTTGTAGAGATCAAACATCATTGATTACATCTCTGAATATATATTTAATATATTTGAGGATTTTTGGATGCATTATCAGAAAATCGTAATCAGTACAAAGAATATTAATAGTAATTAAAATGTAAACAATTCAAGTAAATTTATCATCAGAAATTCAGATTTCATTTAGATTTCAAATTAAAACTGATTAAAGAGATAATAAAAGTAACAGACTTTGCACTGAGATATAGTTGAGGAGACAACTTAAAGTAAAGTTTTTTTTTTAAATTTTTAATATGGATATTGTGCAATGATAGTTGTAAATCTTATATTATAAAAGCGTTATTCTTTACATATTCTTCATTTCTTCAGTTAAATAATATTATATATAGAAACATCCTTATAAAATTTCCTTTATATATCTTCGACAATATTTCACAGAATTTTATCACCCTGCTTTTTCAAGTCTTATTTTAAAATACAACATCAATAATGAGAAAGTCTTATCGTCCTGTCACTGGTGGTCACAGGGCGGTCACCAGTTGCTCGGAGTAAACGTCATTAGTAGCACCAGAAACTATCGACGAAGTTGTCAGTTGTGCGCAATTCTTGATATGATTGATATTTATACATCTCCCGAAGAAGGCCCGAGGCACCGGGCCGAAATATCGAGATAACATCTCATCCCAGAGTGAGGAAATCCCTCAAAAAACAAAAGAACCTATATAGTACCATGCCTTAATCCTCCTTCAGGACCAAACTAAGCTGAAATTATTTTTCTAAATGAAGAAAATGAGTTTCTAGAAGCCAAATGTCACTGATTATATCTTTAAATAAAAATAACATTATTTAATTTATTTAAAATGTTTGAGGATTTTTGAGTGCATCATTAGAAAATCGTAATTAGTACAAAAACTATTAATAGTAATTAAAATGTTATCAATTACATGTCCCGCGAGTAAATTTATCATCGGAAAGACCGATTTAATTTATATTTCCAATTAAAACTGATTAAAAAGATAATAACAAAAATAGAATTAACACTGAGATATTATTGAGGAGACAACTTAAAAGTTATCAGATATATATTTTTCATGCTTGAATAAATAACACATTGCTTACAAAAGACTCGACTAAGTTATTCTAGAGATTATAGATCTTATTTAATTAATCGCTGAGATTAAAATGCTAGAACTAATCTAAGGTTGGAAATTGTTTTTAGAGAATTGATATGACCATCTTCAGGAAGATAGGTTCCAAAAAACAACTGTCATTTAAAGACATCGGGAAACGTTAAGTAGCCCGCACACGAGGGAGCTTTTGGCCGAGTTGCATGTGCAACTTGATGCCTAGAGCGGTTTTTTGAGCTGCATGGGCCAAGTTGCATGGAAGTTGCATGGAAAAAAAGCTTCACAGAACGGCGGTGCACCACGGAAAGTTGCATGGAATTACCCAATCACAGTGCAGCATTTTTATACGTCAGGCGTGACGTCATGCTCAAGGAAGAAACATGGCGTCGAAACATTTTTCCTTCGCTTGAGATAGGCGAATCGCGAATACAGCAAAATTATCAGATTATTTCGAGTTTCTTTCACACATAAATACAGTTTATATGTAAATGCAGTAATTTAATGCGGCAGAATGTATCAGAACGTTTCAAAAACCTAGTTTTTTTGAATATTTCAGATCGCAAGCAGAGTTTCGCTCATTCACCATTTCCGGAAACTGCCACATGACGTCATTGTTTCAGTGAGCAATGGATTATTATTGGCTGTTGGTCGTTGTTATTCGTGAATCGCATTATTGCCATCAACTGCGATTACATACCGGCTAATAATATTATAAAAATATTTCTCATATGTTTAAAATAAATCACAAATATTTAGTTTTGGAACGATATCACAGCAGTATCCTTGACGTCATGTCCAGTGATGTCATTCAAATTCGTAGTGTGCTTCGTTTGTTGTCCGCACAGCGGCGCTAACAATGTTGCATCGTTTGCGCACTGATAGTCGCATGCAGCTTTTCTGTGCACCTCAATTTCCTCGAGTTGCACAGAAAAAGCTCCCTCGTGTGCGGGTAGCTTTAGAATAGTCTTAAGTATTAAAAAGTAGGCTTATTCTTGATTTAGATTTATTGTTATTTTCTTATGAAAAATATGTAATTTTAAGCCATCCTTGTCATCATCTGTCGTTCGTTTGTCTCTGATCTGAGTGCTTTTTCTCGTATTTCGTGTTCAGCTGAAGTCTCTTCAGTCGATTCTAGTCTTCCTATGATTTCTACTCTCCTTTCTAAATAACTCTGTGGCACACAAAGGAAAACTGTTAGTTTGTTCTGTGTAATTTCCTATTAACGAAGATGATGAATAGGATAATGAATTGCAGATAATTCAAAATATTACAATATTAGAAGTTAAACCAGTGTTTCCCAACCCTGTTGTGCTATGCACCACCTAAAGTATCTAAACTAAGCTGTGGCCCACCAAATTAGGTATGACTTTAAAAAAAAACAACTTTTTCAACTTTCACAAACAAAAAATAAAAAACTGACTTTCAAAACCAAAAAAAAAATAAATCAAATTTATCCATTTTTGAATTGGCCCCCTACACAATCAAATTGCTCACCTGTGGAACGTGCGCCCCACGTTGGGAAACATGGAGTTAAACCCTTTTTTTCCACAGATACTTTAAAAACTAACTGATGTTTTTAAAAAATTAAATCATAAATACTTTTTTTTTTTAATCATTTTATCTTGAAAATACTTTTACAGCTTTCACAGAAAATACTTTTACAGCTTTTAATAGAACATTAGAAAAAAACTCAATTCATACAGAATTTTTGAACATAAAAAATAACTGAACAAATTAAATAGAACAGGTCAATTCATGTTTTAAATAAACACAAAATCAATTTATAATCTATCAAACATTTGCAGAGTGGTTAGAAGAGACACTACTAGGTTATTCAAAGCCATTGTAATTCAAAGGAAAAGTATAATTTAAAGGAATGCCTGCATTAAGTTCATTTAGTAAATCGAGACCCTATTTTGCACCATTGGGAGCTCTAGTAAGTGTCCAACATGGATATCATATCAGTTCTCAACATAATCGATGCAGTATTTATACACGAGATTTTGTCTAATTGCAATCATTTTCCTAACCCTCCTAAACCGTAAGTAGCCTGAGCCAGAGGACCTTCTGATAATTTGTTTCATTTAAAATAAAGTTTCTTAACGGGTTCTTTGGAAGAACAAAGAAAACTTTAAGATCTTTTCTTTCTCATTTCTTAGCATCTGATATTTTCCATATATTTTATTTGTATTTTATTTATTTGATATTTGGCTTTTAGCTTTATTTAAAGAGTTAAAATTACTTCTATAAAGATAATTATACTTATCTTACGAAGTAAAAATGGGAATTTTTAATGTAATTATAAAATAAACAAACAGTTTTCGATCGTTTGAAACTTTTTCAGGAATTTCTGAGGGGATATTGTGTTTATTATATTTAATATAAAGTAAAAAGGAACTTTGAAGGTCATTGTATTTCTGAACTGTCATCATATGTTTATTGTGATGCATATGAAGTAATAGGAGTGTTAATATTTATTGAGGTAGTAAAATTTTTTTAATTCATTCTTACCATATAAAAAGAAAATAACAGCAGAAAATAAAGTAAGATTCAGAGAACACTCGTCTGGATCTGTTTTTGTTTTGGGATTACGTCTGTCATAGTAGATTCCAATCCGTCTTTAATCACCCGAAACAAAATAGTGCGAAAACTAGCGGAGAATCAGGAAATCTTATCAATTTAATCAACAAATAATTTTAAAAAAAAGTCTTTTTTTATGAAATTGTGAGATTAAATATTTTTTTACAAATTCACCATTACACTACTAATAAATATTTTGAATACAAATCATTATTTTGCAAATTTTTTATCATTACAATTTATTTCAGTTGAAAATATCGAGTACTTCCTCGAAAAAACCCCCCAAATAATTGACTATTATTGAAATCTAATTTAATTAATTGCAGGCTATTTTGAAAATAAAAACAAGAAAATATAAATCCCAAATGCTTCACAAGTTCATATTTAAATTTTCAGAATTTTAGGTACAATGGAAAAAGAAATATATAAAAGAAATAAAAGTTTTTATTTCTGAGTCAGGACCTTAAGACATCAGTGGTTCTTTGGATAATTCCTCTTCCGTGATAATGAGCTGTTTTTGGAAACATCTTTTTCTGGAAATATTCCCTTTTGTCCCAAATGAAAATTTAGTAAAAAACTCTTTCAATACCGGGTATCTAAAACCTTTCACATCTGAAAACAGGATAAGATCTATTGGTATATCGTTTTCGAATGTAAAAAGAGAAATTTTTAATGCGAACTAAAAAGTTTCATTTAAGTAAAAAATAATAACACACATAACAAAAAGGGGATTAAGGCTATTAAATCTATCGATTTCGCTGGCATCTGCGCAGCTTCTTCCAAGATAAGCATTCACCCGGAAAAGTTCTATCTTTAGAAGTAGTCCGTGAAGTTTATAGTGTTCATCTTGTTTTATTATGTGCGTTATCATCTTATACTTTTTAACAGAGATTTCAATTTCGAATTTGATAAAATTCGTTTTAGATTGTTTGCTTTTTTCTTGTATCTCCAAAAAGATGTGTGAAATCATTTTAGTGCTTTGTTTTTTGGTTTCTTCTTTACTGCCTAAAGAAATACAAATTGTAACTATCTTTAAGTATCTTTGAATACTTAGAATTTGAAAATGCTGCACTTTTGGATATTCCATCTTACCTACTACTACATAAAGTACCATTCCTTACCTCCTTGAGAAGTCGACTCGACCGAACCACGTGTCCAGACGATCGTCGATATTCCAAGATTTGTGGATGCTGGAAATTTAATAGAAAACAATTGACTTCTCCAAATCTTATCAGCGAATGTCTACAATCGTAAAGCATTATGGGAGTGAGCGACGCAGATAGTGTATGTTGGAAAGAAAAGATGAACTGAATATACAGTGGTGCTCACCTTCAAAGGCACTCAAGCCCAAAGGGTTAACGGCAATCAGTCTAAAGAAGTTTAGGTAGTTGTAATTAGCAAAGAATTTTTTTCATGCTATCACATGTCTTATTTTTTTTCAAGCTTTTATAATTGAAGAAGTTGTCGGAAAACAGCAATTGTATCAGCTGTTTTCAACAGATATTGAGAAATGAATGAATAGTTTTTAATTCCTATTAAGTTTTTATAACAGATATTAAGTAAATATTGAAATTGATGTAGAGATTAAATTCTGTATTATAATTCTGAGATTTTTATGTAAGAGATTACTGTTGAACTGTAACACAACATACCATAGAGGCCCTGGAGTGAGCGAGAGGTCTAGGCTCCCAGCGATCATCGAAGAATGGGACTGGTTGTGGTCGGATGGTCTGTTCGAATTTCCTCACCTTTAACCTCCGTTAAGAACCCCAGTCATTCTTTGATAGGGTCCGTCTGGAGGAGGAAAAAAACATGGAAAATCACAATCGAGAAGAAATTACTATATATCCGAAACATTATATAATTTAATGCAGTCGAGATAAACATCTTTTCCTTTATAAAACTTCATAATTTTCTCTCCACTGTATTGCACACAATATTTCAACCTGTAAGTTACTGATCTTCTTCAGGTGATCCAATTTACAGGTCGATATACTGTGTGTATTAAAGTGGAGATAATATTATTAAGTTTTAAGAGTATATTTCTTTAATGAGTTATAATGTCTTTCTGTTGATAGCAAAATATTATTGTTAAATTAAGTGGGAAAAAGAAACAATTTTATCATTTGCGTATTTACTTAAGAAGAAACCATTGCAGACAAAAGAAAAGTCCCAATCAATAGATTTTGTTGTTGTTGTATCATCCATTCAGTCGTGTCCGACTCTTGGCGATCCGATGGACAAATCTCCTCCAATTTTCACAGTCAATGGTGGCATTCATTATATCACGGAAACATATATTAGTATCATTCTTAATAGTATCCAGCCATCTTGTTCTCGGTCTTCCTCCTTTTCCTCTCAACCATCCCAAGCATGAAAGTCTTTTCCAGGGAGTTTTCTTTCCTCATAATGTGGCCAAAATATGCAAGCCTCAATTTTGGCATACATGATTCCAATGACATTTGTGGTTTGATTTGATCTAAAATTGACTGATTTGTTCTTTTAACAGTCCATGGAACACACAAAAGTCTTCGCCAAAACCAAAGTTCAAAGGAATCAATGTTTCGATGACCGTTTTTCTTGATTGTCTAACTTTCGTATCCATACATAGTTACAGGAAAGACCATTGCTTTGACTATTCGTATCTTGGTTGTCAATGAAACATCCTTGCTCTTCACTTTGTTGTCCAAGTTCATCATTGCTTTCCTCCCCAGAAGTAGCCGTCTTCTTGTTTCAGGACTGCAATTGATTAATCCATCTTGATTAATATCGGATTCCAAGGAAATAAAATCGTTCACCGTCTCAATTTCTTCATCGCCAATCCTGAGGTTTTGCAGGGTTCCTGTTGACATAATTTCGCCTTTTTGACGTTCAGCTTAAGTACGGCTGCAGCACTATTTTTCTTGATAATAGCAATCATTGCTTTGACATCTTAAATACTTCCTGCAATTAGGGTTGTATCGTCAGCATTTCGCAAATCATTAATGCTCTTTCCTCCATTCTTGTCTCCACTTCGAGAATGAATAAATCCGGAAGATTGCATAATATGTTCAGCATAAAGATTGAACAAATATGGAGAAAAGATGCAGGTTTGTCGAACATCCTTTGAAATCCTCAACCATTTTGTTTCTCCAAAGACGGTCCTCACTGTCGCATCTTGATCGGTATATAAGTTCTTCATGAGTTTAATCAGGTGACTCGGCACTCCCAATTCTTTGAGTATATTCCACAACTTTTGGTGGTGGACACAATCAAAGGCCTTATTAATTATGACGACCTCGCTGCCACCAGTGTGGTTAAGAAGAACTTTACAGCAAGCCCCGTAGGATTGTGACGTCAGTAAACATTTGTCTTGATCGTCAGTTCTCGCTGTTAACACGGCAACCATGAAGCTTTTACATGTCGTGGACCTGTTGACATGAAACTATTGGCTTTGGATTAATAAAAATTCATAACAATAAAGATTAAATTAACCCAACTGGGAGGTAATTTATACAAATTAAGGTGATTGAAACCATTCAAACAATGGAGATGAAATTTTAAGAAAACATTTAAGAAAATGAAAAATTAAAAAATTAAAAAACAAAACAAAAAAAAATAAGAAAAATTAAAAATTTTTGTGGCCGCAATTTGTGTTATCATAGCCTTCGCCTACTTGTGTCAGCAGCAAAGGAAACAAGTTAATTTCTTCGTTTACTGCAACAGGAAGGTGGCCGCAGCAAGAACGGCCGCGAATTTCAACTTAATGTGCCGCAGGATGGATTAGCAACCAACAATGTTACGAACCAAGGTACGTGAAAATATTCCTGGATTCCAACCAATACTTATTAGTTTAAGAAAGAAAATTATCAAGTTTAACTTAACATCATTGCATCGGACTATTGACAAGTTCAAACACGAAATACGTAGTCAATCTATTATATTGAGGAATATTTTGGCCTTTCCGCATTATTTGCACGTTTTGCAATTCTCTGCAGTGGCTTACACCAATAGATACAATAGTATCGCCCAAACACATATCAAAAAGTTAACTATTCTAAGTATCAAACGTTGGCCGCTTTCTAATTTTTATCTTAACATGGTAGTCAACATATCAGGTATTAATATTCCTCTTCCAACCTTACACGCTATTGGAAAGGGCCTTAACTTCAATTTACCGACTAATCCCAATTATCACTACACGTTGGCCGCTCTGGAAACGGTCATTTCTAGGAAGGTGGGGATAGATAAGGCAAATGTCTTAAGAGCTCAAGTGGGCAACGCCTTACGGAGCGGAGCACAGAAGGCTGTCTCCCCTACAATTTCTCCGCTTGAAATTGTTGAACTACGAAAACTGAGACTTAACAAGGATATAGTAATAACTATGACCGATAAAGGAAACAGACCCGTAATTCTTAATAACTGCCAATACAAAGAAATGGTTAGTGATTTTCTCACGAATACCAAAGGCATTATTTTTAAAACTTCTAATCAAAAAGTTATCCTGAACGCTAACAGAAGAATTATCCGTGGGTTATTAGAAGGCGAACACATTTCTTCGGACTTCGCAGAAAAGCTAAAAGACTCATCTCTTAAGGTTCCAACGCTGAGAGGATTACCAAAAATACATAAGCAACAACATGATAATAGCACATATCCCCTTAGGCCAATTATTAATTGTGTGGATTCGGCAATCGAATTACTGTCAAAACATATTCATAAGAAAATGAAAAATTTTAACGTAAGACCAGTGTGCAAAACAGTGTTAAAGTATGTGAAAAAATAAGGAAATTGCAGTTTTTAGATAACTTTGAATTTTGCTCAATGGACGCCATCGCTCTGTTTACATCAATAAATAAGGACTTAGTGTTCGAAGCTTTGGAGCATATAGTAAATAAAAACTGCTCTCATTTCACGCAACAGGTGGCATTTCAGAAATTAAAACCTCTTATAGCAGGATTATATGATATGCAATTTTTCTCTTTTCAGGAAAAGTGTTACAAGCAAAGCAAAGGACTGTTCATGGGTTTAGCGGCGTCAGCACTCCTAGCGGAATGGACTATGTCTTACATTGAAGACAAAGCTTTAGAAATCCTAGATGTGGGGCAAGTCAAAATCCCATTATTCATGAAACGTTGATGACATTCTTCTTTACGCCGACTCCTCCATCATCTACGGCATTTTGGATATATTTAACCAGATATGCCAAAATGTCCAATTTGATGTTGAAAGGGAGAACAACGGAGGCATTCCGTATTTAGATGTTTACATAAAGCGCTACGATAACAGCTTCCGCACATCTCTTCACCGCAAACCAACCAATGTGGGTATCACTCTTAATTTCAATTCGCAGGTTCCTTTATCGTTTAAAATTAATATCTCTATGTTAGTGCATAGGTACTTTAAATTGTCAAGTAGTATAGAAGCATTTGATACTGAGCTGGCTAAGTCTAAGCAAATACTTGTCAGTAATGATTATCCATGTGACTTTATTGATAAGCATTTCAAAAGGGTAATAAACGCTCATTACAACAATTTATCAGTGGCAGTGGTTCCCGAATCACGTCTGGAATTCATCTCTATTAATTACCATCCACACATCTTCCCACAATTACGTAAGATTCGTCGTCCACATGGTATTTCTGTAACTTCTGCAGTTAAATCAACTATAATGGCATGCTTCAGGAACAACGCCAAACGTGAGGATAGCAACGATGGAGTTGTTTATGCGCTGCAGTGCATAAACAACACGTGTCTTTACATTGGGCAGACCCAAAGGGAGATATCCGAGAGGCTGGGGGACCATCGCAGGGCCTACAGAGCCAGGAACGAACAGTATCTTACGTACAGGCATGCAAGGGCAATGTCCCATGGAATTGATTTCAACAATGGACGTATATTAGCGAAATCCCTGGCCGAATTCCATAGAAAGTGTTTGGAAACATACTTCGTATTGACATTGAAGAAAACTTATAATTCAGTTATTAAACATCATCCACCAGAAAATAAATTATTAGACATCATCCAGCAGAAAATAAATGTCATAAACTACATTTATTAACTGAAAAAACGAATTTTCAAGGAGATAAAATTCACCGTCTCCCCTTCTTCAAGCCTTTTTACATTATAACAATAAATGAACGAGATTCTTTTACTACAATGACTTTAAAATATTGATATTAACAATTAAAAAACGTTAATTCAATAATAATAAAAGATCATACTCTACAATATAATAATCACATATTATTAATAATCACAAATTTAACACTTTAATTTTTCAATTATTACCTTTTTGTTAGATGTTACAAATTTTTTGTTAATCATTTCTCTAGCCAATTTTACCAAATTTTCACTAACTTTAATTCCATCACATCTATTGAG